>PVJA010034864.1:0-22213 GCA_004027025.1 Myocastor coypus | reverse complement strand
TTTATTTAATTTTATTTATTTATTTTTTTCTTGTTTCAGAACCTTTTTTGTTTATTCACTCATTTTTATGGCCGGCTCAGCCCACCCCAAGGGCAGGGCTGGCATAGCATGTGGTGCTGGGGATCGAACCGCGGTCCCTGAAGCCGCCCAAGCTTTCCCAAGCAGGCGCTTTAGACCACTGAGCCATCCCGCCGGGCCCTGTTATCAAGTTTTTACATCAGACAGCAGCTTGCCCTTGCTGAGATTAGGATCCCCTGGTCTGAGATATTTATAACTCTAGTCAGATCCTGTGTCAGTGCAGCCTGGTGGTTACAGCACAGGCTTGGCAGCCCATACATCTGCGTGTCCACTCCACAGTGACCACTGAGAGCTGCATAACCTAGGACAAGTCCCTTCCCCAAACCACATTTTTGTGCCTGAAAAAGCAAACTATAGGGTCTTTTTATGATTGATTCCCTTGGCTTAGAAGTCCATGCTCGTAGGAGAGTGCAAGCTCCGTATCTCTCCTTGGTGCTCCCTGGGCACAGTCAACACACACACACACACACACACACACAAACACACACACACACACACATGAATTTACTCCCCTGGTGGATTTTAGCCTGCTTTCTGGTCCTGTCTCCCCGTGACTGGAATGCTGCAGGGGCCAGAGATTTGGTCACTTGATGTTTCAGTGTTTGCTGAGACAGACGAACAGGGCCGGCTGGCTTGAGGTCTCAGGGCCTGTCCCTGCATGTGGAGCCTCCCCCACTGGGAGCCTGGTCCCTTCCACTGCCAAAACCAGACCACAGCCGCCAGTAACGACAGCAGCTTCCGTTCCCAGAGCTGACTGTATGCCAGGCGCTGTGCTAAGCATTTTGCTTGCCTCTTTTTTTGCCCTCTTCTCTGCCACCAGGAGGCAGCCTTATTGCCTCCAGGTATGGCGCTCAGGAGGTTGGGTTCTCTCAGAGCCGGGGCTGGTGAGTCATGAGCAGCGGTCTTATGTGCTACCCACCAGGGCACACTACCACCCTCTGGCCAAGCCCTACAGGGGGCTTCTTTGGAGAACAAAGAACTTGGCTCTTGTTTGGACTCCCATCTGAGGGCAGAAGAAGCCAGATGAAATGCATGGACACATGTGCAGACCTGGACACTTGCATTTGGGAACACAGAGACACGCCCAGGCACTCTGCCCTGGACCTGGCCTTGGGATCTGGGAAACAGCCCCTCTGGTGCAGAATCGCTGACCCGTTTCCCAGCCTAGTTCAAACAGGAAATGCTTTTCTCCTAACAAACAAACCTGGGCGGCAACCTCCTTCCCACGTGAACTCTTTCTGGTTTCAGCTCAGGGCCTTTGTCCTCCTGCTGCACCAAAGGGTGCCCTCCTCTGCTTGCGGGGAGGCTGGGGCCCAGGCACCTGTGATCAGTACCCATTTTATAGGTGAGGAAGGAGTTGGGGAACCTTGGAGCAGCAACCCCCAGGGACACAGGCCTGATGTGGGGCAAGGTCTGGGGCTGTGAAAGAGAAGGCCCGGGAAGTTCAGTCTTCTAAGCTCTGTTCAAAGGGCAGGGCTGAGAGCAGAGCCTTCCCAGCTCCTTCCAGGTTAGGGAACAAAGTGGGCTCTCTGTGCCTTTGGTTGAGGGGAGGGGGATCGCCACAGCCTCTCAGCTCAGAGCCAGCAGCACCCCACTGGGCTAGGCTGAAGCAGAAGCCCCAGCGCCTGCAGCTGCCTGCTGGAATTATTTATGCTCCATGGAGCTGCCCTTCTCACCCAGCGCGTTCCTTCTTTGAGAATGGGGACAGAGGCTGGAAGGGAGTGAGGGCAGGAAGGAAGCTGTCGGGAAATCATAAATTAGGGCTTTGGGAGGACCTTCCCACCCTCCCCAGGAATCTTGAGGGGGAGAATTCTATATCTTCTGGAGATGGCATTATGAGAAGGAAGACACCAGAATGACAGAAACACACGCAAGCAACCATAGCAGCACAGGCAGGAGCTTTTAGGGTTAGGAGGCCCGAATGATGCGGGTCATCGAGGGAGTCCTTTATCTGTGGCTTCAGTTTCTGCAGCTAGAAAATGATGGTACTCATACCACTTTTTTTTTTTTTTGTGACCATGTTTTGTTGACTGCAAAGGAATGGAGTCATGAGCGCTCTCCTTGACTTCATAGGTTCCCTTCCTCAAGTACCGTTCCCCAAATCCTTCCTTTCCGGTCCCAGCCACCCATACCTCTGACCCACCTGCCTTCTCTGGAGTCCTTTACTTCTCTTTCCACGCCTCTCTTCCGGCAAAAGTGAACTAATGGGGTGTCGTTACTCAGCACCCACCTGTCTAGCAGTGGAGGGAAGGGCTGTAGGCTCATTCATGCTATAGTACGAGTGACGTCGTAATGTTGCTTAATGATTGGATGATGGAGCCTTAACAGAGACTCCTCCTCATTTAAACTCCAATCACTGGGAACAGGCTCTCAGCCTGGTGAGTGATATTTGGTTACCAGATGCCTAAGAATATGGTGGTCAGCGTATGCAGAGGTGTCCATCTCCCACCCTGATGAAGAGAAGTCTAGGCGTGTCTGGGGTGGCAGCCCTGAGTCTCTGAGGCCTGGTGGGTCTGCAATTGGTTAAGGGCAGGAAGAAGAGCTCAGAGCCAAGACCCTGGAGGTGCTCCTCAGCTCTTCGAGCCCTGGGTGGCACCTATGTGGGCATGAGTACGTCCCCTCTGTCCCCATAATAACTGGTCTTTATTTCCAAGAAGGGGCTTCTAGAAGGAAGGAGTAGAACAACAACAAGGGGGTGGGGGAGGGAGGGAAGGAGGGAGGGATGGACGGACAGACAGACAGAGGAAAGTCAGGTAGAGCTGTAGTGAAGAAGGCTGAAAATGGAGCGTGGAGTCAAGAGAGATGGAGGGAAAATGAGGGAGCCAGGAAAACGTAGGAGACAGATGGATGGACAGATGCCGAAAGGTGAGGCTCTGGGCAGAAGCCCAGGTTGTTGGGCTTGGCTCCTTGGGACCTGGCAGAGGGAGTAGTGCCAGGGTCCTGGCCCAGCACCTGCCCTGGGCCTCATCCGTCCCTCAGCGCTGTGTGGGTGCTGGCCTTACCCAGATCCCTGAGCCATCCCTCGCTATGGGAGCCTGTCCTTCTGTTGCCTGTTGTGCCTGACACTGGCAGCCTGCTGAGCTCAGGGCAAGAGATGGCCAGGGGAGTCCGGAGTGAGCTGGAGGAGCCGCTGTGTGGCAGTGTCCTCCTGGAGCAGTTGGACTCTTGGCTCCCTCTGCCAAGCCCCAAGGGTCAGCACCACAAGGTTATGCATGGATCCTTTTTCCAGGCACCTGCTCCTCGGCTCAGGCCCATCCAGCCTCCTCCCCTTGCAGGAGGCTTCCTTCGGGGTCTCCCATGCCCTCTCTGACCCACCCAGTCCTGCGGGGTCTTCCCAAAGACAGATGGAGCCCAGGAACTCTGTGCCGAGGACAAGGCAATCTCCACGCTCCCTTGAGCTTGAGAACTCACTGTGGCCTGGCCCTCTTGCCTTCCCTGTGTTCCCAGATCCTGGGACATCAGCTATTGCTCAGTCCCTCTGCCCATGCTGTGTTGTCTTTCACCCTGCTGGACTTTCCAGTTTCGTGCTTCCTGCCTGCCCACACCCACTCACAGTTCCAGCTCATCGCAGACATCTCCCCCCTCCACCCCCAGGAAAGTGTCCCACACCCTGCCCCTAGGTCCAGTGTCTACTGAGCTCTCAGCTGCAGCATTCTGTGCTGGAGCCATCTGTTGATTTGTCTACTTCCTCTGATGGATGATAAACATGCGTGATACTGGGCCTTTTTTTTTGTATTTTTTTTAAGAGTTCTAGGAAAGATAGGAATCCGGAAGCCATACAAGGTACACTTGGGTGCAATATACAGAAAAAGTGATCTGATTAACTGATTAGATAAAAATATTTCCAGCACTTTTTTTTTTTTGTCTTTTTGAGACAGGGTCTTACTATGCAGTTGAGGCTGGCCTTGAGCTCACTTTTGTAGCCCAGGCTGGTCTCGAACTCACACCAATCCTCCTGCCTCAGCCTCCCTAGTGCTGGGATTACAGGCATGAGCCACCACGCCTGGCTTCCAGCACTTATGAAATGCACTTAATAACATTTTATCAGTGGTCCACTGGAAAAATGGACAAAGGTTGTCAACAGATAGCTATGTTGGGATAAACAGGAATTCAGTTGCATTCACCAGAAAAGCAATGCAAATGAAAAGCCACATGAGACAGCAACTTAAAAAACTGATAAGATTTAAAAGTTTTTATAAAGTAGGTTGGCAAAATATGGGGAAATGTCCCCTTCACATATGCTATCTTTGGAGAATAGTTAATAAGATATAATAGAATGCAAATTGTATTTCTCTTTGGCTCAGCAATTTTACCATGCAAAGAATAAAAGGAAATTAGCTACAACACTTTTAGTAGTAAGAAACTACAAGCAACCTAAAAAAAAAAAAAAAAAAAACTATCATTGGAGAGTAGTAAATTAATCAGTGGAATATTATGTTGCTGTTAAAGAGAATGAGGTAAACAAAATGTGTTGGGGTCCTATTATGGAACATTAGCCAGGGCCGGTGAAATAGCTCAGTGGACTAGATACCTGCTTAGGCAAGCACAGGGACTGGAGTTCCATCCCTAGTACTACCTGCTGTGCCACTCCACCAACTATCCCCCCTGGGGGGGGGCATGCTGAGCCCTCGATGCAGTCTGGTCATGGTAATCCCAGCTGCTGGGGAGGCTGAAAATAGGAGGATCACTACAAGTCTAAACTGTGTAGTGAGACTCTGTACATCCCCCCCCTGCCACCAAAAAACAAAACAAAACAAAACCCAAAACAACAACAACAACAAAAACATTAGCCAAACACACAAAGGTGCAGTACAGGCGCATGGCACTGAGTGGATGAATCTTGAAAATATTATGCTGGGGGCAAGAATCCAGTCACAGAAGAACACATATGTTATTCATATTGAGTGGCTAGAGTAAGCCATTACACAGTGCAGACAGTGGAGCGGCGGCTACCGGCAGCCAGGGGCAGGGGATGGAGAGTGGGTATATATGGTAATGGAGCTTCTTTTTTTTTTTTTTTTAATTTATTATTTTTATTCTTGTTTCAGAACCTTTGCTTGTTCATTCACTCATTTTTACGGCCAGCTCAGCCCGCCCCGAGGGCAGGGCCAGCGCAGCATGTGGTGCCGGGGATCGAACCGCGGTCCCTGAAGCCGCTCAAGCTTCTCCAAGCAGGCGCTTTAGACCACTGAGCCATCCTGCCAGGCCCCGGAGCTTCTTTTTAAGGGGATATAAATGTTCTGTAGTTACATAGAAGAGATAGCTGAACAACTTCAAATAAATTAAAACCCACTAAACTATACATGCTAAAGGGTAAATTTTGTGACATGTGAAATATATGTATATTAAAACATGCACATTCTATGTATATAATATCTACGTGTATCTATGTTTACAGTCTCACATAACATAGAATTTCTCCTGACAGCAGATTGCATACACAACACAGGTCCCATGTGATAATGGAGCTGAAAATTTCCCATCATCTAGTGATGCCACAGCCGTCATAAAATCATAGCATGATACATGTGTTGGCAGTAACGTCGGCATCAGTAGGCCCAGTGCGCTGCCAGTCTTATCAAAGATTGGCATAAGCCAGTTACAAGGGTACATGCCTGTAGTCCCATCTACTCAGGAGCCTGAGGCAGGAGGATTGTGTGAGCCCAGGACTTTGAGGCCAACCTGAGCCACATAGTGAGACCCCATCTTGCTATGTATAGTAGTATAGAGCAAAAAACATGTATAGTATATACACAATGTGGAGTATATAATACTTGATCATGGTAAATAATAAATGACTATGTCACTGGTTTATGTATTTACCATAGCATACTTTTCTTGCTATTTCTGAGTGTCTGTCTAGTTATAAAAACAGATTGACTGAAAGCATTCTGTGGGGAGCAGTCTTACCTACCCTGTTTACTGTTACTCTTGGTCTCATCCAAAGCCCACAGGGAGTGATGGCCCGCACCATGGAGGCCACCATCGCTGCTGTCCCTACGAGTCATGTTCTCGAGCAGTGCCGTTCTCAGAGTGCACCCTGGATGGTGGTGACGTGTGCCTGTATCTAGTTCCCTAGATCCTTTGCTAAGTGAAAAAAAAAAAAAAAAATAGAAACACGAGTGCCACTGTGTGGGAGAATTGCACAAGGATGTGTGTGCAGGCTTTAGTGAAGCACACACTTTCTCTGGAAGAATCCACTGCTGGGCTGCCCTTGGGCAGGTGAGCTGAGGGATGAGGCTGTCAGTTTTCTTTCTTTTCTTTTTAAATTTTTTTTTTATGGGACTGGGGTTCGAACTCATGACCTTGCACTTGCCAGGCAGGAACTTGTGCCACAGAGCTATCTCCCCAGCCCCTCTTTTTTTTTTTTTTTTTTGTGGGATCGGGGTTCAAACTCAGGACCTCACACTTGTCAGGCAGGCACTTGTGCCACAGAACTATCTCCCCAGCACCCCTAGCCCCTTTTTAAAAACATTTTTATTACTCCATGTTTGCAAGACATAGCACTTAAATTCATCATGGGGAGTTGGCACATAGACATAAACCTCTTAACTCTTTTTATTTCTCCTCTGTCCTCCACACTGGTAGTTTTCATTGTTAAGGTTGCTTTTTTTTTTTTTTTTTTTGAGACAGGGTCTTGCAATGCAGTTCAGGCTGGCCTTGAACTCACTTTTGTAGCCCAGGCTGGTCTTGATCTCACACAGATCCTCCTGCCTCAGCCTCACCAAGTGCTGGGATTACAGGCATGTGCCACCATGCCTGAATCATTGTTAGTTCTTTTGTACAGTTTTTTAAAGTAATACCTTTTTACCACATAGCGTGATCACCCTTTGCCTTCAAAATAAAACTGAGTGTGTTTATGAGAGACAGAGACAGAGACAGGGAGAGAGAGAGAGAGAGAGAGAGAGAGAGAGAGAGAGAGAGAGAGACTACATGTATAGATTTCAGTTTTTGCCAGTTCCAGGCTGGTAGCTCTTGGCAGCAGCCTGGGAGGCTCCTGGCTCCCTGGGGTGAGGCCTCCACTCCAGGGGGTACAAACAGGTAGGGAGACCACAGCAGGGCCAGGACTGACCCAACAATTGCCCCTCTGGGTGAGGCCTGAGCCCCAAGCCCTTGGGAGGCCATGGGGATGCTCCTAAGGGCAATGCACCTCCCTGTCCTCAGGAGACCTGGCCCCAGCCTTTTATGTGCTTGAAACACTTCTAAGTAGACACCTTTCTGAGACAGATGGAGAGATGGTGCCTGTCTCCAGATGCTGGGCCTGCAGGCAACAGGGTTCCCTGCCCACCCCATGCCTGCAGCTGGAGCCACATGAAGCTGGAGTTGGCTGTGTCCTTCCCTGATCCCCCGGAGGGGGAAAGGAGAAGGGGGCAGGGAAGCAGAATGCAGGAGGGCAAGGGAAACAGAGGGAAACAGAGACTGAATGTTTGAGAAATATGAGAGAGAGAGAGAGAAAGAGAGAGACAGAGAGAGACAAAGAGAGACAGAGACAGAGACAGAGACAGAAAGGAGAGGAGACCTGAATCTGAACAGCAAAATCAAAGGAGGCCAGAAGGGTGGAGAGAAGGGGACATAGGCAGAAACGGGGTCTCGCTCCCACTTCCAGCACTGGCTCTGAGGTCTTATCTCTGTGACTGGTGCATCATCCCAGCCACAGCGAGGTGTCACACCGGAGAGGGGCCCAGGAGGGCATCCACTCCCCTGCTCCTGGAGCTAGACTCAGACTCTGGCTAGAGCCTGGAGCTGCGAGTCAGGTCCAGGGTGTGCTTGGGACCTCACATGCTTCCCATTTCACTCCAGACCAAGTCCCATTGGCCGTCTTTGCTGTTTGCAGCTGGCCCCAGCAGGACACAGCTGACCTGGCTTGGACTCCTCCGGCAGCAAGAAGAGTGACTTGTGGCCAGGGAGGGGTCCAACCTAGAGGCCCACCTGGCTAGGGGGACATTTTATTATTATTATTATTATTATTATTATTATTATTATTATTATTATTTTGTCTTTTTGAGACAGGGTCTCACTATGCAGTTCAGGCTGGCCTTGAGCTCACTTTTGTAACCCAGGCTGGTCTCGAACTCACACCGATCCTCCTGCCTCAGCCTCCCAAGTGCTGGGATTACAGGCGTGCGCCACCACGCCCGGCACTAGGGGACATTTTATTATATTATTATTCTTACTATTATTATTTTGTCTTTTTGAGACAGGGTCTTGCTATGTAGTTCAGGCTGGCCTTGAGTTCACTTTTGTAACCCAGGCTGGTCTTGAACTTGCACTGATCTTCCTGCCTCAGCCTCCCAAGTGCTGGGATTACAGGCGTGCACCACCATGCCCGGCTAGGGCCGCATTTTAATCCCACTCCTATCTTCCCTGCAGTGTGGCCTTGGTAAGATTGCTTTCCTTTTCTGAACCTCAGTGTTCTCATCAGAAAAATGGGGACAGCAACACTTGTCCCTAGGGAACTAACTATATGGACTGTTGGAATCAGGAGCTTTGAGCTCTTTGCCGGGTGTCTGTTCATATACTGCTCAGGAGGGGGTACACTGTGAATTCAAGATTCAGTATTACACGTTGTGTGGGGAGTGAGACATCTGCGTAGCTGGGACTGTGACAGACCGAGGTCAGTTCTTGTTAATGATCGCACTGGGCAAGAATCAGGCTCTTTGCCTGTTGTCTAAAATGCTTCAACTAACCAGTCCCTTGGCCTAAAGAAAACGAAGCCTATGTTGGAAATCCTGACTGTTCACCAGGAGCAACATTTTGTATTTACCCAAGACAAGAAAGAGCACACGTCTGCTCACCATTCCTTTGTGTGGTTCTGTGAAGCGGCTCAAGAAATAGGTTCTCCTGCTTGACGCTCTGCCTGCAATTAAGAAACTCCGCCACTAGGTGGCAACGTGGTTTTGCACCCTTAGAGAAATGTTCAGAAACTGTGCTTTTATTTATTTATTTATTTATTTATTTATTTATTTATTTATTTATTCCTCTTTTTGCTTCTTTCCAGGGAAGATAGCTCCCTGGCTTCTTTTCTTCCGTCCCTCCCTTCTGTATGGTCTACGAGACACACCCCAGAAGCGGCCTTTTGCGAACAGAAAGGGATGCAGAGACAGTGTTCAGGTTAGTGGAAGAGTGCTGTGATGAGTCAGCAATGGGTGCGCTGGGTGCAGGAAGTGGAAGCAGCTGGTTTTACACAAGAGATTCTGCCACGTAGTCTGTGAAGACTGCTTTTGGCTAGATAAGTAGTTGTTTCTATTTGATAGTACTATTTATGAGGCAGGATCTCACTATGTCTTTTAGATTGGCTTTGAATCCACTTACTAATCATAAATGGTAAAGAATTTCAGATATTTGTTTGGTTGTGAGCTGGGATTTCTTTATGTTGCCCAGGCTGGCCTTCACCTGGATTTAAGCAGTCCTTCTGCCTCGGCCTCCAGGGTAGCTGGGACTTCAGGCTTGGAATCTCAGCAGCTTTAATGAAGATTTTGTTTCCTTAGTTTGCCCTTCATTTTCTTCTGCAGTGCTAAGGACTGAATCCAGAGCCTTGTATTCGCTAAGTGCGCGATCCACCCCTGAGTTGCATCCTGCCCCCCACAGTGATTTTATTTATTTTTGCATAAGTAGTACGTGTTTATTTTATTTTGGTACCGGGGATCAAACTCAGAACCTTGTGCTTGCCAGATAGGCACTTATGCCGCTGAGTTATTTCCCTAGCTCTATGTTTATTTTAGAGAAATGAGAAATATGGGAGAAAAAAACCATAAAAATCAAACCCAGTCTCTATTAGAGATAGTGTTTTTGAAGTATGTTTCCTCAACTATGTGTCCATTTACATTCATATACGCACGTATTAGATGCTTTCCTTTTATAAATGTAGAACCATAAATAGATTTGTTGTATATTTTTCCCCCATAAGCTTCCTCGTAGTGATCTTAAAGACACGTTTTGTGTGTCTGCCTTTTCTTTGTGGTTGCAAGCAAGTTTCATTCCTGGGGAGAGCGTGATCTGTAGCTTCCCTCCCTTCCACTCACTTGGCCTGGCTTTTAGGGAGCCAGTTCTTGGAAGAAACTTTAAAGGAGCAAGAGAACCTTTTTGGCACTATTCTTCTTAAGAATTGCTGAGTTCCATAAAATCATCTTTTGTCATCAGTAATCCCTCCGTGGCTTCTCAGTCTTTTTAGTGGTAAAACATTATAATAACAATGGAATGTTACTAAAGCAGTTTTTAGAGTGAAAGTGAATCACCCATAATCCAGCTACCTTAATATACTGATTCCTCAGGTTTTTGTTTGAGGTTTTCTGCGTGTGTGTGTGTGTGTGCGCGTGTGTGTGCGTGTGTGCGCGCACACACGCGTGTCTTTTTCTTTCCCAAAGAAAGAAGAGATCTCAGCCCTTTGAATGTCTTTCACTGCCCCCAACCATCTGAAAAGTCTCCTTCTCACTTGTAGCTATTTGTCCTTTGAAGTGAAAGCTGGTTTTATTTCTAATCTGCGCTGAATGGCTCTTTTTGGCAGTCACAGAGGGGATCAGAGGTCTGCCTTCTGCACAGGGCTGGAGGTGTCACAGTTTCCACGTAGCTGATACCCTGTCACGTCGTGCGGTTCACATGAGCAAGGGAACCCTGGCGAGGTCGGACTCCAGAGATCTCTGTGGGCATAATGGGCATGCCACCATTTTCTTGTTTCCAACTTGTTACTTTCGTGATCCTTTCTGTATTACTTTTATAATTAAGAATATAAGATGAGGGGCCGGCATAATAGCTCAGTGGCATAAGTGCCTGCTTTGAAAGTATAAGGTCCCGAGTTCAATCCCCAGTACTGGAAAAAAAAAGAATATAAGATGTTTGGGGGTTGGGGATGTAGCTCAGGGTAGAGCACTTGCCTAGAATGTATACAGCCCTGACGCTGATCTCCAGCACTAGGAAAAAACCTTAGCACCTCCCCCACTCCAGATCCAGGTGTTGAACTCAGGACCTTGTGCTTGCCAGGCAAGCACTTATCCCACCGAGTTCTCTCCCTGATCCAACACAAATTTTTAAAAATCTTTTATTCATTTTATTTATTTATTTATGGATGGCTCAGCTTGTCCTGGGGGTAGGGCTGGCACAGCATGTGGTGCTGGGGATCAAACCACAGTTCCTGTGGTTACCTAAGCTTGCCTAAGCAGGTGCTTTAGACCACTGAGCTATCTCACTGGCTCCTTTTATTTTAATGATAAAAGAAAATAATATAGCAACAAAACAGTTGCAAAACAGGTTAGTAGGACAGTTACAACAATTAATGCATTGCATATTGCTATCTTCACAGTACTTATTCAGAAGATGTATACATGATATCTTGCCCACACAATATTAGTACCTGACCTTAAGTTATTTTTAGTGAAAAATATATATATTTACCACTCCTAGTTGTATATCCAAGAGACATGAAAACATAGTTACACAGCAAACTGACTGTGGATGTTTGTTGAAGCAATTCATAATAGCCAAAGAGCAGAACAAACCTAAAAGCCCCACAACAAATGACTAGAGGCAAAATACGGTCTATCCACACAGTGGAATATTATTCAACCATAAAAAGGAATAAATAATTGATTCATGATAAATATGAATGTACTTTTCTTTTTTGCAGAACTAGGAATCAAACTCAGGACCTTGCACTTGCCAGGCAGACATTTATGCCTCTGAGCTATCTCCCTGGCCCCTGAATGTACTTTGAAATCAGTGCTAAGTGAAAGAAACCAGACACACAGGCCTGAAGATGAGTCTACTTACATGAAATTCCAGAATAGGCAAATCTACAAAGATAAAAAGCAGATTGGTGGTTGCCAGGGGACAGTGGGAGGTTGGGGAGATGGGAAGAGACTGCTAACGACTACGTGAATTCTTTCTGTGGTAATGAAAATGTTCTAAATTTGCGACAATGAGGGGGCAGCTCTGTGACTACACCACCTAATGCTGCTGAACTGTACACTTTAAATTGGCGAGTTGTGTGGTATGTGAGATATATATATATATATATATATATATATGCATATATATATATATCTCACATGCATATATGTTTTGTGTGATATATATTGTCTTTTGGTATGGGGACTGAATCCAAGGCTGCCACATCCCACTGGTTTTATTTTTTATTTTGAGACAGAGTCTTTGTATGTTGCCTAGGCATGACTCCAAGTTTTTATCCTGCTACTTTAGCTTCCCAGAGTTCTGGCACTGAGGGCCGCACCCCTACACCTGGGCTATGAGTTATATTTTATTTATTTATTTATTTATTTAGTCTTTTTGAGACAGGATCTGCAGTTCAGTCTGGCCTTGAGCTCATGTTTGTATCCCAGGCTGGTCTCGAAGTAGCACTGATCCTCCTGCCTCAGCTTCCCAAGTACTGGGATTATAGGTATGCGCCACCATGCCCAGCTCCCTGGCCCTTATTTATTTATTTTTTCTTGTTTCAGAACTTTTGTTTGTTTCTTTATTTATTTTTATGGCTGGCTCAGCCTGCCCTGAGGGCAAGGCTGGTGCAGCATGTGGTGCTGGGGATCGAACTGTGGTCCCTGCAGCCACCCAAGCTTTCCTAAGCAGGTGCTTTAGACCACTGAGCCATCCTGCTGGGCCCTGGCCCTTATTTTTAAAAATGTAAAGATTGACTATAAACTGGGCATCGTGGCTCACGCCTGTAATCCCTGCACTTGGAAGGCTGAGGCAGGAAGATTGATGTGAGTTTGAAACCAGCCTGGGCTACAAAAGTGAGCTCAAGGCCAGCTTGAACTGCATAGCAAGACCCTGTCTCAAAAAGACCAAAAAAAAAAGAGTATTTTTTTTAAATCTCCTTGTACACACACACACACACACACACACACACACACACACACACACCCTGAATATTTTCCAGTCTACATTTGAAAATGCAGGCAGACATGCAAAGGGAAAGTGCTAAGAGAAAATAACTGTGTGGAAGCCCAGGAGGGAATGCTTGAGGCCAACAGAAGCTCAGAGAGAGTCACAGAGTGAATCCTCCTCCCGGCCCCCAGGAGAAACTAGCTCTGCTCACATTTTGATTTTCACACTTCTAGCCAAACTTTTGAGATCAGACATTTCTGTTTTTTAAGCTACCCAGCTTGTAGTTACCGAAACCCCAGGAAAGGAATCCAGGTAGGAAAGGGGTGAACATCACCTTCCAGGACGTATGGGCACACACCACAGGACTCAGGAAAACCAAATGCTGTGATCAACCCCTCCAGCCCCGAGTCACTCTCAAGGCCTGAGGCTAGGTTTGGCCTCAGGTCCCTCCAGCCCCCACTGTTGCAGCAGGAGGGCACTAGAGATGTCCAGAGAAGATAGATGTCTGGGATGCATTTGTAAACTCTGGCAGAGAGGTTTCAACCTGGTCAGTGTGAGAACCTTCATCCAGATCTTGTTGCCCATCTCCTGGCAGAGAATTTGAGCGGAACTGTGAAAAGTGTAGGAGAAGGGGAGAACTCCCTTTGTAGCCTGGGCCCCAGGGCAGTGGTAGGAGAGCAGGTCCTGGAATCAGTGGTCTGTGGGTTGAATCCTGGCCTTGTTATTTGCTGGGTAACCTCGCACTGCTCATATTGCATCTTTGTTTTAGCTTCATCATTTGTAAAATATGGGCAATAGTAGAACTTACTCAGATGTTTTTGCCAGGATACAACAGGATGACATGATCCCTGGTGAAGAGAGACTTTTTAGATCTTATTTTACAATTCGTGGTAAAATAATACTGTCTTAATCTGTTGTCTCTTGTTACAGAAGAATACCTGAGCATGGTTAGAAAGGAGAGAAGTCTGTTTGGCTCATGGTTCTGGATGCTGGGCATTCCAGAAGTGTGGGCCTGGCAAGCGCTTTGTGTTGCCTCAACGTCTAGCAGAGAGGGGAGGGGCAGGTGGGCCTGTGAGAAAGGAAGAGACCGTGAAGCGCGGCCCTGCTTTTTAACAGCCTGCTCTCAGCTGGGCATGGTGGCACATTCTCGTAATCCCAACAGGCCAAGGCTGAGGCAAGATGTTCACAAATCTTAGCCCAGCCTGCGCAAATTATCGGCTTAATGAGCCTGTCTCAAAATGAAAAATGAAAAGCTGCAGATGTAGCTCTGTGATAGAAAGCTATGGGTTCAATCACCAGTACTGAAACAAAACAAAACCAGGAAAAAAAAAAAAAAAAAAAAAACCCACGCTGTAGTGGTAATTGCATAGTCCACAAGGAGTGCGAGCTCACTCCCATGAGGATTAGCCTAGCCCCCCACAATGGGAGCAGCGTTAATCCCTCTTAACCACTCAGTCATCTCTTTAAGGCCCTCTTCCTCCTGCACTGCCACACAGGCAATTAAACATCAACATGAGTTTTGGTAGGGATGGTCTACATCCAAGCATGCACATAACAGAAAATTGACCATTTTCACCATCTAAGCACATCATTTACCCTTATTAAGTATACACACATGGTTGTACAACCAGCACCACCATCCATCTCCAGAAAAAAATTTTCATCTTCCCCAACTGAAACTCTGCACCAATTAAAAGGTAACTCCCCACTTCTCTTTGCCTCAGGCCCCGACAAATACCAAATTCATCTCAGTGAGGTGGCTACTCTAATTTCCTCATAGTTGGAATCCTACAATACCTGTCTTTTTGAGGCTGGTGTATCTCACTTAGTGTACAGTTTTTCAAGATTTGTCTATGTAGCCAGGCGTGGTGGTGCACATCTGTAATCCCAGCACTCAGGAGGCTGAGGCAGGAGGATTGGTGCGAGTTCGAGACCAGCCTGGGTTACAAAAGTGAGCTTAAGGCCAGCCTCAACTGCATAGCGAGACCCTATCTCAAAAAGACAAAAAAAAAAAAAAAAAAGATTTGTCTATGTTGTAGTACATGTCAGTTTCTTTTAATTTTTTTTTTTTTTTTTCAGAGTTTGAGTTTCACTGCCAAGCTGCTCAAGCCTTGATGGTAAACTTGTGCAGAGGGTACAGCCACTCCTTCCGCCACTGCTTCTTGGTCTTCAGCTTCTCCTCATGCTTGTTGAGCTGGTGGCACATGGCTCATGTCTTCTTGGGCTGCAGGTCCAGGTGCTTGTACTTCTTGCCCTTATAATGCTTCCTGAGGTTTTCTTTCTGGGTCTGCTTGATGACAGTGAGGACACAGGCAATGGCTTTGTAGACAACTTGGATCTCGGAGAGCTTGGACGCCATGCCACCTGTCACTTTGGCGATGCGCAGCTGTGACAGCTCCATGTGGCATCAGGTCATCCAGCTGTTTCAACAACTCTTCCTTCTTCTTGCTGTAAAGATCCTGAGTCTTAATTTTGGCCATAGTTGCAAAAGGAACCGTGCTGCCGCCTGCTCCGAGAGCTCCTTTAAATTTTTAATAGAAATTATTGTTTATTGTGGTAAAATACACATGATATAAAATGTGCCATAATAACCAGTTTCAGGTGAACAGTTGTGTGGAAATTAGCTACCATCAGTGCCATTCATCCCCAAAACTCTTTTTTTTTTTTTTTTTTTTTTTTGTCTTTTTGAGACAGGGTCTCGCTATGCAGTTCAGGCTAGCCTTGAGCTCACTTTTGTAGCCCAAGCTGGTCTCGAACTCACACCGATCCTCCTGCCCCTGCCTCAGCCTCCCGAGTGCTGGACTCTTTTTTTTCTTTTTTTTTTTTTTTGTATTTTAGGGAAGGGTCTATAAGGAATTCAGGATCTCACTACTAGATCAGACTTGTAGTGATCCACTTGTTTATAGTCTCCCGAGAGCAATCAATCTCAGGACCTTGCGTTTTCTGCATTTTGAATCCCTATAACTTTTTGTTTAGAAGAGTGACTTAAATGTAAAATGCATTTGGAAGAGTTAAAAAAATTAATGTTTATTGAAAATATTAATGTTTAATTGTTTGATCAGTCTTACATACCTATGTCTGTTGAACTATGTTGATTTGATGATGAAAATATGTAATGCAACCATTGTTAAATTTTTCTTATTTTGAAGTTCTGTACTATATGTACTGTTACTTGTTACTTTTTAAAAATATTTTTGCTTCTGTTATATTTACTCTTAAAAAAATAACATAAACAATAAAATGTTAAAAAAAAAAAAAAGGGTGGGATTACGGCACACGCCGCCCAGGGATCGAACCCCTGGCCCCTGTGCCTGCTTGCAGGCACTTTAATCTGCTGAACTATTTGGCTGGCCTACTCTTCATTTTGAAGCTTGGTGCCCACTACATAGCAATTTCAGGCCCTAGAAAGTGCCACTGCACTATCTTTATAACTTTTGGCTACTTGAACTGCCTCCCGTGAGTAGAACCAAACGATCATTTTTCTGTCTAGCTTATTTTACTTACGCGAAGTCCTCAAGGGCCCTCCATGCTGAAGTGGGTGTCAGAATGACCTTCCTTTTTTTTTTTTTTTTTTTTTTTTTTGTGGAACTGAGGATCGAACTCAGGACCTTGCACTCGCTAGGCAGGCACTTGTGCCCCTGAGCTATCTCCCCGGCCCCTGTCCTTCCTCTTAAGCCTGAGTAATACTCTATTGTGTGGACAGACCCACTGTGCTGGTCATCCACTGATGGACGCAGGGCTGCCTCCTCCTGTTAGCTGCTGTGAACGGTGCTGCCACGTGCATGTAGAAGCATTTCCTTGAGATGGTATTCTCAGGTTTTTTTGTTTGTTTTTGAGTCAGAGTCTTGCTATGCAATTCTGGCTGGCCTTGAGCTCACTTTTGTAGCTCAGGCTGTTTTCAAACTCGCACTGATCCTCCTGCCTCAGCCTCCCAAGTACTGGGATTATAAGCGTGCACCATCACGTCCGGCTATTTTCAGGGTTTTTGAGTACACATCCAGAAAGGAAATTGGTGGATCATATGGCAATTCTATGTTTTGAGAAGCTATCATATTGTTTTCCATAGTGACCGCATCATTTAACATCCCTACCAGGACTACACAGGGTTTCAACTTTCTACATGCTTACTAACTCCTCTCCCCCCGATCCTCCCCCTCCTCTCCCTCTACCCTTCCCCTCCCCTCCCCTTCTCTCTCCTCCTCGCCCTTCCCCCTTCTCTTCTCTTCTCTTCTCTTCTCTTCTCTTCTCTCTCTGTACTGAAGGTTAAACCCAGGTCCTCATATATGCCAGGTATGCACTCTCCCACTGATCTACCAGTCCTATTTTATTTTACTTTATTTCATTTTGTTTCATTTCATTTTAGACAGAGTCTCACTAAATTGCCTAGGTTGGCCTCAAACTTGTAATCTTCCTGCCTTAGCATCCCAGATAGCTGGAATTATATAGGTGTGCCATCACACTTGGCTAATTCTTTTTTTTTAAAAAATGGAAATGGACAGGAGGTGATAGACTTTTCTTTTCTTTTTTATGAGACAAATATTATAAGCTTCTCCGTGCTGTAGCGAGTCCTCAGCCACGCTGGGTGGAAGCACAAACCTGTCCCTCTGCTTATATGGCTAAGGGACAAGTAGGCGCCGGGAAGGAGGCCAGGGGACAATGTCTGCTCCTGGAGGAGAGCTAGCTCCTTATTCCTCCTCTAGGAACCTGAAGGTGTCATTTTTCTTAAGAACACCAGGGCTCAAGCAGCCCTGGCTTTTATGCACTTCCATAGTGTCTAGCTGGAGACCCTAGGGCTCTCGGGGAGCCCACTGTAGGAAAGGCTGTGTGGCGGGGGAGCAGTGGCCTGGCTCTTGGCCCAGTACCTGGGCTGGGCAGAGGGGAGTCTGGCTGGTTCTGGACATGATAGGGCAAGGAAACAGCTGTGGGCATAAATGCTATGTCTACAAACCTGGGTGAGGGGCCAAGGGAGATAGCTCCATGGCACAAGCGCCTGCCTGGCAAGTGCAAGGTCGTGAGTTCGAATCCCGGTCCTGAAGAAAAAAAAAAAAACCTGGGTGAGCCAAAGCAGGTGAGTAGTTGAAATGCTTGGAGGACCTAATTTGAGGTGATTCTGTCCCCAATTCTGGGTGATTATGGGAATCAGTTTCTGATGGAATTGTAGAAATCTGCCCCCAAAGTACTGCCTGAGGGAGCCTTAGTGTTCCCAGACATAGTAGGAGTGGGGGCTGATGCTGGTGAGGGGACAGGCTCTGCTCCTGACAGATGGCACGGCATGGCCTCCTGGGGCCCAGACCCAGACCCAGTGGGTGCCCCCAGGGGGTGAAATCCTTGTCCCCTGAGTCAGCTTCACACTGACAATTTGGTCCTCCACGGACCTGTACAGAGGGTTCATCGGCCCCATTCTCATTTGCAAAATGCAGAGAACAGTCACAGTGACCACCTCAGTGGGCAGGTGAGACCCATGAGGCCCTGACCAATGTCCAGCCTGGGCTTGGTGCGCCACAAGTAAGTGGTCTTGTTAGCATTGGAAGGAGAACTGTTGGCCGTGCATCAGGATGTCCCCTGGAATGCAGGCCTGGGCATAGGAACTCACTCTCTACTCACTGTTTTTTCTAGAAATTGCACAAAAGAAAAGATCCCCTTTAATGAGGGTGCTGGTTAAAGTTTTAAAATTCACAGCAAGCCTACCCTGCATAATAACATGTCAGAAATACAACAATCCTTTAATCTAGAGAGAATTAATTGCTGGACCCAGAAATTCAGGGCACACCAGCAGAATCCTTAATTTCTTGAGCTGATGGTTTTCAAAAAGTGACTGATTTTAGACTGGCCCCTCTCTATGAATCAGTCAGACTCCCACAGTTCAGACAAAGGGCAAGACTGTCTTGATGTCTTACTAAGAATCACGTATGTGGGGTTGGAATTAATGGCAGCTCTGAATTTCTCCTGCCGGGCGGGACGTGGCTGACTTTAATCCCCAGGGATTCCATGGCAGCTCTGCGGCACAAGGGCATTGCACAAGGCATGTTGTCCCTCATCCCACCTACGTCCATCAAGCACCCACTGTTGCCCCAGCTCAGGTTCAGTGTCATGAAGGCATGAAATGAATACGGCCAGTTGCAAACCCTGACCTGAACTCATGGGTGTATGATAGCACAGTGGTGGACACATGCCTTATATTTTGTCTGCCAATGGCCACAACAAACCCTAGCAATGTGTCCTTATATGTCCATCGATTGCAACAATGTACTCTGGAGGATGAGGACATCCTTAATGTGAGAGTTTGTGGGTGTGGGAGGGCAGGGAACTCTCTAAGTTTACCATTCAATTTTGCTGTGAACTTCAAACTGTTTTCATTTTCTCTTTAATTATAAGAGACAACAACAACAAATTCCACCATGTACATGGCTATGGTTTCCACTTGGAGAGGACAACAGAATGGCCAACTAAAATCAAAACAAAGCCTTATAGATCTAAGAGTAGAAGAGAATCCAAAAGAGAATAAGCAGAAAGAAAAGCACATCTAGGGCCTGGTGTGGTGGTGCACACCTGTAATCCCAGAACTTGGGGAGGTTGAGGCAGGAGGATCAGTGAGAGTTCAAGACCAGCCTGGGCTACAAAAGTGAGCTCAAGGCTAGCCTGAACTGTATAGCAAGACCCTGTTTCAAAAAGATGGACAGAGAGAGAGAGAGAGAGAGAGAGAGAGAGAGAGAGAGAGAGAGAGAGAGAGCGTGAACTGTATAGCAAGACTCTGTTACAAAAAGATGGACAGAGAGAGAGAGAGAGAGAGAGAGAGAGAGAGAGAGAGAGAGAGAGAGAGAGAGAGAGAGAGAGAGAGCCTGAACTGTATAGCAAGACCCTGTTTCAAAAAGATGGACAGAGAGAGAGAGAGAGAGAGAGAGAGAGAGAGAGAGAGAGAAAGAGAGAAAGAGAAAACATATCTAGTCACATCAAAATCAGTCTGTTGAAAACTAAGGATAAAGAGAAAATCTTAGGCTGAACCAGGATGAGGATCACAAGTTCAAAGTCCAGCCTGGGAAACTAAGTGATTCAATGAGACTGTGACTCAAAATACAAAAAAATAAAAAAATAAAAAAAAAAATTAAAGGTTGGGGTAAGTAGCAAAGGCTCAGAGTTTAATCTTCAGTACTAAAAAATATTTTTGAAAGACAGTGGGGAAAAGGATATTATATATAGGTAACAATGACAGTTTCTCATGAGAAACAAATAACGCAGAAGACTATAAAGGGAGAGTCTGCTGTAAGAGGAAAGATAGTGACTGAATAGAGTGGGGTAGGTGATGGCAGTGTTCACCTGCCACCCCTGCAAAGTCAGACCAACTGTCATATGTGTGACTGCCAGCAAGGATGGGGCCCCCAGGCACCTGCTCCTAGGATAGGGAGGCTGTTGACCACAAAGCATCAGAAGGCAGGGAGACCTAGGTTTTGATCCCCCCACAGTCTAGCTAGTGTCACTCAAAAAGTCTTTCTACACTGTAATGTTACCTGTCAAATGGAATCATAAAAGCTACCACTTATTGCTCATTTGCAGCATTCTAGAGTTCTTTCACAGAGATGTCACTATTACCATCACTGTCACTGTTATTGTCACTATCCCCATTGTAGAAAGAGGAATCCAAGATTTGTAATTTATATAAAGATGACTAGTCAGATGGAATGAATAATGGATTGGGAGAATGAATGAGTGAGTGAATGGATGAGTGAATGAATGATGTCCAGTTGAGGAGATTAGGGCATGGCAGACTGGCTGGGGACGTAGGCATGGCCTGTTAACTGCAAAGTTCCGGGATACATGTGCAGAACAGTTGCAGAAGTGCTGCCCATACACTTCTCGCGAGAATTCAAGCAGATCTGCTAGGCCTCACAACAGCTCTAGGAATGAGAGATAAAAAAGATAGTTGCCACTGAGTTCTCTGCTACTGTGTTCTGTCTTATGCAATAGTTGGCTGTCATGCTGTAGAAGGTGCTTTTTTTCCTACTTTTACTTGGTTCAAATTTGCTCCGTAGAGAGTGTTTCTTTTCCTACCTTTAATAAAAACCTTCTTACCTTACCTTTTGTACTTGTCTTGACAGATTGTTTGTTCAGAACAGACAGAACCTAGAAACTACCTATATCTGGTTTTCATTTTGCCCCCCCCCTTTCTTTTTTGCTTTAAACAAATTATTTAGCGGAAATGGACTTCCATTTGTTTCTGAAGTGACTTCCATTTATTTTCTTTTATGTACTTTCATTATTATCATTATCATTGTTATGGTATTAGAGATTGAACTTAGGACCTCACACTTTCCAGGCAGGCGTTCATGCCACTGAGCTATCTCCCCAATCCTAAAGACAGAATCTGTGACTTTTTTTTTTGTACCAGGGATTGAGCTCAGGACTTTGTGCTTGAGAAGCAGGCATTTACACCCCTGTGCTATCTCTTATGGATGGGGACTTCCATTTATTTTGATACATCTTTTCCCTATGGTGATTTACAGGATCTTAAAGCCAATATAAATATTTTGTAAATATTTGAATATTTGGGTATATACCTGACCATACCTCAACAATATATTTCTTTTTACAGATGCGGGCCACCACGCCCAGTCTCGTCGGCTCAGCGCACTCTAGAGCGGGGCCCACGCCGCACGAGGGGCCAGGAACCAAACCCTGGCCCCTGTGCTTCCTTTAAGCAAGCACTAAATCCACTGAGCTATATCGCCGGCCCTAGCAATATATTTCAGTAAGAAAAACACTGAAGATAAAAACTGGACACAATTACTAAGTACAGTGAAAATCTTCTGCAAATAGTTCTGAGTTAAGAAGGCACCACATACCTGTTCAACTAATAAAACTGCCGTTCAATACAGGATGATTTTATTTTTATGTAGGACCTAGAATATTTAAGCTGCCAGTTAGGTGGTGAATGGCAGAACAACACCCCCAGTTATGCCATGGATTCATAGGGAATAGGTTCCTACAACTCAGGTTCCTTCCCATTGGTCCTCCCAAGGTGCGCTTCTCTGGGAGGGGCAGGCTGGCACTTCAGTTGAATCCAGGTACCTTTCTCTTTGGCTTCTTTCTTTTTTTAATTTTTATTTATTTATTTATTTATTTTTGTCTTTTTGAGACAGGGTCTCGCTATGGAGTTCAGGTTGGTCTTGAGCTCACTTCTATAGCCCAGGCTGGTTTCGAACTCAGTGATCCTTCTGTCTCAGCCTCCCAAGTGCTGGGATTAGAGGTGTGAGCCATCACGCCTGACTTTCTTTTTTTTTTTTTTTTTTTAAAGAATTTTTATTTT
>PVJA010034863.1:0-22239 GCA_004027025.1 Myocastor coypus | reverse complement strand
ACCAGCCAGAGCTACAGTCTGTCTCTCTGTCTCTCTTTATATTACATTCAGGCTCTCCGCCTTAGCTCCCGCCATAGGCTACACCCATAATCCCAGAAGTACTTCCACCCATAATCCCATCAGTACTAAAACCCATAATCCCAGGGATCAAGGATCAAGTCTCAAACTCTAGCAGTCCCCGCCCAATGACTCCATGAGGTTTTGGGGGGACAACTAGACATAAACCATAACAGAGAGATAGTGTAACTTTTGTGGGAACCTTGATAAAAGTATTCTGCACAGCTTATTTTAAAGTGATTAATAGGATAAGTGATGATTTGGTGGGTCCATCAGGGGAAACATGATTGATACATGGATGCTAGTTGACACAACTTCCCTTTCTAGATCTCTCCTACTCTGTTGTGCTCTGGACATAGAAGCTAGCAGTCAAAGCAGGGGCATTGCTCAAAGGCAGAGACACTGCTGATACCTGGTTTGTCTTCCAGGAAGTAGAAGAGCTCAGTTCACTTCTCCACTGCCCCCTCCCATTCAAACAACCCAGATTTTGTTAGCAAAACCCAAAACCCTAAAATATTCCATAAAAAAGCATCAAATTTGAACCAGTCACTCTCCCACAGTCAAGATAGTATTAAATGTGTCTGACACATGTTTGATTTTGTTCCTTCTTCCTCCATTTGAATCTAGGACTGTGAACCTGCCACCACCGCTACTGCTCTCCTGAAACCTTCTACCCCAGTCCCTGAAGTCTAGAGGGCTAAAGAGCTTCCTGCTTCTGCCAATAATGTCCTGAGCACAAGAAGTTGAACTGTTAATTTTAAGTAAACTGTCATACACTTAGAAGTTGAAAATGGCCATGAAAAGAAAAACTCATGCACAGAAGAAAAGCATCCTTATTGCTTAGAATGTCAATTTATTGGCCCCAATTATCATTAGCAAATATGTTAAAGGTATCTGTCATATTTCAGAACTCCTCCAACTTCTTCATCCAATGATTTTTAGGTAAAGATCTTGGAGATTCCTAAGATTAGAGACATGGCCTGCTTTTTTTTTTTTTTTTTTTTGTCTTTTTGAGACAGGGTCCCGCTATGAAGTTCAGGCTGCCTTGAACTCACTTTGGTAGCACAGGCTGGCCTTGAACTCACACTGATCCTCCTGCCTCAGCCTCCAGAGTGCTGGGATTACAGGCATGTGCCACCACGCCTGGCCAATGGCCTGCTTTTTGAGGTATCCCTTAGCCTAACTTCTACTTCAAAAATGAGATATACAGTCGAGGGACAATACCATCTGGGCAATTGGAGTTGGTTCTTGGATGCAACGCCAGATGATTCTCCAACTTTGTCCTTAAAAAAAAAACTGTAGACTTAAAGTTGGGCCCAATGAAACATCCCTGTAATCTCTGAGGCTTACACTCAGGAGCCTGAGGAAGGAAGATCATAAGTTCCAGGCCAGCCTGGGCAATTTAGCGACTCTATATGAAAATTAAAAGAATAAAAAGAGATGAGGTTATACTCAGGATACAGCACTTGTGTAACATGGGCAGAGCCCTGGCTCCTATCCCTGATACTATGAGGACAACAACAAAAAATTTCAATCCTAGAAGTTACTGGATTTACAAATAATGTCCATCCCAACCCAGGCATACTGCTAGTCAGATAAAACGTTCAGGAAACCTGCTTGTCAGCAGGGTGTGACTGCAATTTTCCCTGCATAGTGCTGAAACATAATGAATGCTTTCCTAGAAATATTTATGAAAATATGTTTAATCCACCTTTAGCAACTCAGTAGATTTTCACGACAAAAGAACGTATTTCATCCTGAAAAACATGCTGCCTAGACTTGCTTCTATACCACCTCAGCACTGTAATGAAGCCAGATTTCAGACCAGTGAGGCAGCCCATTGCTGAACTGGAAAAGGTACTAAAGATTTTGGCACATGGAGATTCACGCACATCACACTTTGATAGAGAAGGAAAGGTTATGTGACATAACATTATCCACATCTGGACTCGAAGGTGCTCAGCTTAACTTCAGAGAGTGTGGTCCGTCCTGTTAGTGCAAGAAACTCTTTTAGGTGTGTTAGCTTCTAGCAGCAACTCACCTACTTCTTTGTCCCCTTTCTTCTCTTCTTCACTGAAAGAGTCTTCTCTCAGAAGTATCTGAGGAAAGTTATATTGCTTCATCACGCCAGTTGTATATTTGTTCACTGCTGCAGCCTCTCAACAAGGAGGGATCTGTCTTCTAGGATGCTGATCCTGCCATGCTCTCAGCACTCAGGGATCTCAGAGAGCACCAAGGACGTGAGACCTGACACAGTGGATCCATCCCCATGAGCCTACCCCTTCCATTATCCAAGAATTCCACATGACTGTGAGGCCATAAACCCAAGGGGTGAGGGAATAAAAACTGTGTCCTCATTTCTGCTTATTACTAATACCTCGGACTGGTCTTCAAACTTACCATTCTTTTTTGCCAGAGGGATGCAGAGGCAGCGAGCCTAGGAAAGTGTGATTGGATGCTGAGATTCATCTATTAACAAAGATTACTTATATGGCTGTAGTGTATTGGGAATTTGGCAGATCATGTGTCCCTGCTCTCATGGAGCCTTTGACATAGTAGGAAGAGATGCATGTAAGCTGACAACTGTGGTAGAGTATGGCTGTCCTGAGAGGCGAGAAGGGAACAGGTCTTAGAAAAAGGGGCAGAAGCCTTTTAACTTTCACCTGAAGGTAGAGAGGGGAGTTCAAGAAGTTTTGTTTGGCAAAATACCCAGAACAGAAAGACAAAATAGTCAAGTCTAGACACATCAGTGGAATGAGCAGCATGACCAGGTCATGCAGGGTCTTGGGATGGAGCCTGAGTGCAATGGGGACATGCTGAGGAAGGAGATGTGACATGATTAAGGTTGTCAGAGAGGAGATGTTACAGAGGGGACAGTATATCCCTTAGCATTTGGTCCTGGGCTCTGCCCTGAGTGCTTCTGTAAGGCTGGTCCGTGCCTACAGAGTAGATAGGGACTGTGATGCTTAAAGGGAACAGCAGGCAGGGTAAGGATGTAAAGGTTCAGCCAACATGTTTCAAGGATGGTAAGTAGTTTGCTTTCATGGCCACATAGGTGTTACCTAGGGCTCATAATAGTCTCAGCCCCAAGTGAAGCTCAGCTCGCCCAGCAATACTTCAGCAATATTCATTTTTAAAAAATGTATTTGGTTGTTGCAGGCTGTCACTACATAGCTTGGGTGCATAGTGATCCTCCTGTTTTCAGCCTCCTCAGTTCTGGGCTCAGCAGGCCCTGGGAGCAGGGATGGCCTAGCATGTCGTGTTTGGGATCAAACCTCAGTCTCTGTGCTTGCCTAAGCAGGTGCTTTAGCCAGCTGAGCTATCCTCGCTGGTCCGTCAGCAAGTATTCTTTCATTTATTTATTTATTTTGTGCAGTACCAGGGATCGAACTCATGACCTTGAGGTTGCCAGCCAAGCAATGATTCCACTGAGTTCTGTCCCTGGCCCTCAGCAAGTTTCTGTAAAATTATCTTTTTTCCCTTTCATTGTGGTTTGAGAATTCCTCTTCCTTACTCATACTGCAGGCAAAAAGGATATGCTGCACAATGGCACATGTTGATACCTTCTTATCAGTCCTTCTGTATAGCCAGTGGGCTTCCACATAAATGCTTTCAATTTCCACAAACCCTTCTCTAGTAGGTTTGGGGAAACTCCAGTCACCTTAGGACCAATCCATACAAAGTGGCACTTACCTCTGCCTCTTACCCCAGTACACACTCAAATTCAGTATAGCTGGTAGGAGAGTTTTGCTGAAGAATGGAAAACTTTTGGCTCGTCATTACTGCAATTTAGGAGAGATTGGGAGCCTGAAGATATAGAGGAGCTAAAGAAAAATAAAACAGAGTCAGATATGATGATGTATGCCCATAATCCTAGGATTGCCTTGTGTTTGAGGCCAGCTTGGGCTACATGGTGAGTTCAAGGCCAGCATGAGGTATAGAGTGCATGGCTCTGTCTCCAAAAAGCAACCAAACAAGCAATCAAAACAAAACAAACCCAAAGGGAGAATAAACATAAAGAAAGTGATGAGAAAGTGACAGAGAGAAGAAAAGGAGGCAATCACAGAGAGCAAGGCACAGAAAAGCAACAGAGACGCCGAGGCAGTGAAAACAAAAATGAAGGAAGCTTCAATGGGAAAGGAAGACAGGAGAGGAGTAAGAAAGGGGGCAGAAGCCAATGAGTCGAAGAGCTGTGCAGAGGATGCACAGAAAAGTTTGAAGAAGAGTCCAACCGGAAAGTCCATGCAGCTGGCAGAGCTCAGAGCCACTGTAAGCCAAAGCACAGCTGGCAAGGGAGGGCACCATCAGCTTCTACTCTCCTCTGTCTACTGCTGCAGCCTCTAGGCTGTTTCCTGTTTCCTCCAGCCCACGAGATTCCTCAGAAGCTAGCAAAAGCCATGTCGTCCTGGACTTGCTCTGCACTATTTCTGCTCAGGATAGGGGTCTCTTCCATGAGCAAAGCTGGGAAGGGTATGTGAAAGAAGAATTCTGAGAACTAGAGGGCTCCAACTGCCCCAGCGATGAACTCAGGGAGAGAAGTAGTCAGGAAAAAGAACGCACAACTATGAAGGTGACGGGGTTTGTGGATAAGCAGATAAGGACAGGCAGGCTGATCACATAGAAGGGCTTCAAAGTTCTTCTGTATCTTCTGTCATTGGGTCCTCCATGCAGAGGGTGGGGAAAAGCTGCCCCTCCTCTCAGCCTCCTCCTTACTTTCCCTCTTGAACCTGAAGCTGTCAGCTTAAGCAAATCCAGGGGCTCTGCCTAATCCCTGTGGGGTCTTTTTACTTATAAAAATCAGCAGAGCTTTACTGTTGGGCCCCAGCTTGGCTTTAGGCTAGTAGCAATGCTGTTGGTTGGGGGACAGCAGGACCACCTACATGCACTCCTCCAGCTTGAGAGTTGGAGGCTGGACAGAACACCTCAGGCTTTCCCTGAGCAGCAGCAGCGGCAGCCCAAGCTCCTCCCTGGCACGTGGCACATAGACAGGCTCCGAAACAAACTCTAGCCGCTGGCGACTGTGCCTTTAAATTGCTGCTTTAGGAGGGTGCATCTAGGGGGAAGTGGGAGGGAAGGAAACATCTTCCTACTGGTCTCCCTCCTCCCTTCCTCCAAGACTCTCCAGGGTTTGGAGAGTGATTGCTGCCCAAAGAGAATCTTTTCTAGCTCCCTGGCGACAGGCCCTCCGCAGCCCAAGGCAAGCCTTAGCTAGAGCCGCTAGGGTTATCTGTGTCAGGATCATTACCAGGGGAACAGTTCTGGCCCTGACTGGTAAAGACAGGGCAGAGGAGAAGAGATAGAAGAAGAGAGAGAGAAAGAGAAAGCACGAGCAACTCCTAGCCCAGCCCTTTTGCTCACTGTGAGCATCCCAAGTTGGAGGAAGGCATTGTACTTTGGCGTCCCTGCAGGGATAGCTCCTCACCTTGGCCACCAGGCTGAGAAAGGGCACCAAGGTCCCCGTGGAATGACAGCTCTTGCTCCTGCAACCCTCTCCTTCCTTCTCCTCTGGACCCTGCCAGGGCAGATCCTCCTCAGGTGAGCTGAGTGGGGGTGAGAAGGAGGTGCATGCAAACACTGGCTGGGGGCAGGGGAGAGTGGGAGAGCTGGCACAGTTTCCTCTAAGTTTGCAGACAGAACTCACTCTGGAGGGCTCCAGGGAAGGGCATACTCTTCCCCAATCAGGCCCCAGGAATTTACCACTGGAGATGTCAGGGACTCAGTCCTGGTGGGAGGGCTTATGCATGGATGAGAGTTTTCTGAGCTTGGGGACTGGTAGGGATGCGCGGCTAGGGTAGGGGCTGAGTAGCTGAGCCCGAAATGGAGGCCATCTAGCCTGTGACCCAACTCTCTCTCCCTACTGGGCAATGTACTGCTCAGATCCCTAAAACTGAAAACAACATCTTGTCAGCTAACTGCTCAAGGGGCCTCAGACACCATGAGTTTGCCCCAAGATCTGGATGGAGCTGGGCTACCCAGGCCTTGGCCTTTTACAATCACACTGCCTGTGCAAACACAGCTGCTCACTGTCCCTCAGGGGGCACTGAGTGGTGACAAATTCCTGGGCTTGCAGCCAAGGAATTGTTAGGGTTCCTTGTAAATGCCCCCCCCCCCAATTGTTCCTTGTTAGACTACGAGCCAGTCTAGGTTGACAGGTGGAACAGAGCAGAAAGGATGGCTGTGGCTTGGGATTAGCTGGTCATACGAGATCTAAGGTGGAACAAGTGAATGCCACCACAGTATCCTCATCCTCTTCTTAATTCAAGCAGTACCCCAGAGCCTCAAAGGAGCTTCCTGTCCTGCTGCTTGTGGCGTCATTGGTTGGCTTTCAGGCAGAGCACAGCAGGACAGTAAACTTAGCAGCAAAAGGCAGTTTAAGGTGGAATGACATCTCCTGTAATGGACAGGAGAATGTAGAGCCCTGGAGCACCCAGCTGGGCCTTGGTGGTTCTTCTGGAGGGGAGGCTGATTCAAGCGCCACACTCCAATGGCACCATTCCCACTTGGGCTTGGGGACGGGAGGCAATGAGAGCAAGCTGGGCCCTTAGAGAACCTTGAGTCCAAGCTGTTTATTGTATAAATGGAAAGTACAGAGGGGGAGTGACCTGCCCAAAGTTGCTGAGAGACCTAGTTGAATTGGAGTTCTCAGGTCACCCTACTCCAGGGCTTTGCATAAGAAAGAACATCTTCTCTGGGTTCTCCTGTGTTCTGTCACTGATGTGCCAGGCATGAAAGAAGAAGAAAGGGCTGCACACAGTGATTCCAGTCACAGGTCCTCCCTCAGACAAGAGACCTCAGGAGAGGAGACCACAATGGGACTTTGGGCTGAACACAGCTGCACCTACAGCCTTACTCAGAGTCCTAGGACTGGGACGAGTGGGAGAGATGACCTAATAGTGAGGATAAAGACAATGGAGATGTCTGATTTCTTCATGTACAGGGCCATGTGACCTCCTATCAGGCAGGTGGCAGGTGGCCAGCAGCAGCAGCACCTGGCTAGCATGGACATCCTGCAGTGAAACCACACACTTCTGCTTGGCCCAGCCTCCTCAGATTGTCACAGATGGCGTAGGCCACCTGCTCACATCATCCTTGCTGAGGGCTGGTGAGGCCTTTGTACCTAGTGTAGGGGCTTCCTCTTGCTTAAGGAATTCAAGGAAGCAGAACACAGAGAGCCCACGGCGGGGCTGCCATTGATCTTGCCCTACTCTGGCTCCTTGTTCACCCTGGATTGCTTGCATCATGTACTATGAC
This sequence comes from Myocastor coypus, assembly GCA_004027025.1. NCBI lineage: Eukaryota > Metazoa > Chordata > Mammalia > Rodentia > Myocastoridae > Myocastor > Myocastor coypus. Next base: position 14,931 of record PVJA010034863.1, on the reverse strand, counting down.
AGATGGGTTTAGTGGTCAAATAACTCTGGACGTGAATTTTGGCTTCATCACTTATTGCCTATATAACCATGAAGTAATTTTACTTCACTGATCATCGTTTTCCTCATCTACATGTGGTCAGTTTCTCCATATCCATGGGTTCCACAGCTGTGGGTTCAGCCAATTGCAGATTAAAAATAGATAGCACAATAATGAATGCTTATAAACCTGCTACTTAGAAGGCTGAGGCAGGATGATAACAAGGCAGGATGAGATAAGATACATGAAGTATTTAGCATGATGCAGTTCATTAATTTACTAGTTGCTGTTTAGTCTGTTGACTTTCTGGGAAAGAAAGGGCCACTAACTCAAAGGAAACTAGGACCCACAGCTACTGTGTTATTGAGCTGCAAAGTGTAGCCATAGCCATGGCAGTAGTGAAGCTGGCTATCATGTTTGACACGGCTATGACAGCAGGACAGAGCAGCATGAAGAACTCCAGGAATACAGCCTGGGCTTTGTCCTGAGCTCTAATCTTCCTCCCAAAGTGTGCTGCACTCTGGGCCCACATCAGTCTTTTAGCTGGTAAGCCTAGTAAGGAGACATGTGAAAGGAGCTTTGCTACTCTTGGAGGGAAACTTGCCAGGGAAGAACAAAGCTGGCTTCCAGGCCAGGTCAAATCATACTGGCACCTGCCTCAAAACCAAGGTATTAGGGAAAAAATGGGAGTTGATCTTTTCAGTATTATTTGTCTCCTTGGAGGCTCTTACATGCTCACAGGGACCTGCTTCCTTAGATAGCTGAGTTCACTTGTTGGTAGTGGCCGCAGCCTAGAGCTAAATCCTATCTCAACGGATATCTTCGTCATCAAATGTCAGAAGCTAAGCCTCTCTCTTTTCAAAAGCTGAATTCTAGACACTAAGGTGTCTCACATGAAGCCAAGCAATTAACAGCAACTCTCAGGGATGTCATTTCTCCTGCAGCCCTTTGCCTGTCCTTGCCTATGACATGTGAATAAAACATTACAGTGAAACATCAGTTTTGGAGTGGTGTGTGTGTGTGTGTGTGTGTGTGTGTGTGTGCGCGCGCGTGCTTCTAAAGTACCTTGAGAAAGAGAACACTGGAAGAGGCCTGAGCCTAATATTTAACCTTGTCATTCATTGCCTAAACCTATTTTTCATCTATAAAATAGAAATAAGTCTTCACTTCCATTTTATGGGAAACTGTGAATATACAAAGATCTTATCTATATGCAAACCCTTTCCTAGGATAATTGGTGAGTTGCCACATTGGCTTATGGCTCCTTCTTTTGTCTTCAGTTTGCACACTTGCACCCAGAGGCTCATTCTTATCCTACTGCCTGATGAGGACACCAGCCAGAGGTGGATGGGATGAGGATGGAGAGGGTCTATGATAAATTCAGAACACAGGGCCAAGGAGATAGCTCAGTGGACTAAGTGCCAGCAAGCACAGGGACTGGGGTTTGATCCCTCGCACCATATGTCTGCTGGCCCTGTTCCCCAGGTACACTGAGCCAGCCATCAAGATCAGGTATAGTGGTGCAATCCTATAATCCCAGCACTGGGGAGGCTGAAAACAGGATGATCACTGAGTCTTCGCTGCATAGTGAGACCCTGTACGAAATACATTAAAAATGCAGAATACAACTGACTTCAGACCTCTTTAACTCTCCTGTTCAGGGTGGCCTTGGCAAAAGAGGATGTCAAATCTGGGACCAAGGGTTCCCCGCCCATGTCCCCCTCTGATTTCCTAGACAAGCTTATGGGGAGAACATCTGGATATGATGCCAGGATTCGGCCCAATTTTAAAGGTAAGAAACATTTGACCTACATAAACCTCTCCTTCCTTGCCCCTCTAGAAGGATACCATCAATCTCTGCCTGTGTGGCTTGCCCAGGTGAAGGAGGCTGGATGTTCAGGGCTATTTTTTATGTCTCCTTGTTGCCCATGGGCCTGTATAGCTGGCACTGACTTCTCCTAGCACTGTCCTCATGTAAAACTCAGAGAGAATTCTGGAAGCTGAGCCCAGTTTCTTGGAATGCCCTGTCAATGAGTCGTTTTTTATTACCCTTAGGCCCACCAGTGAACGTGACCTGCAACATCTTCATCAACAGTTTTGGCTCCGTTACTGAGACCACCATGGTAAGGATGTTCTATTTCCACACTACTACTCCAGTGTGAATGGGCTAAGCTCATTAATATAGCAAGCATTCCCTCCACTTACTACTCTCTTCTTGTTTCCAGATCACAGCTAAAGTCATAGGACATCTGAAATTAGGAATGAGAAAACATTTTTCCTTAGTTCCAGACTTCCGCAGCTAAAGACAGACTAGACTTAGTACCAGAGATCAAATATGTAGTAGTCTGATGCAGTGGATAGGCTTTGGAATCAGAGAAACCTGGATCCAAATTTGGACTCTACCACTTATTTGTTTGCATTGGGCAGGCTTCGTTCCATCTCGTCTCAGTTTCTCATCTATAAAATGGAGATCATGTTGGCTCCATCTTGACAAGACTGGTGTGAAATTTAAATGATAATGCATACAATAAAGCGCTTAGCAGAGGTTGGCACATAGTATTTGCTTATATAGAGGCCTTTTCCTTTCCTGTCTTTGCTCTATCAGCCCAAGGTAGGCTCCTTTTTCAACAGAAAATATCTACTAGTCCCAACACTCCTCAAATGCTCCTAGCATTTCCTCCTCTCTGCCCTCTTAGCCATGTATACTTTCTGGATGCTTGGTGGTAGCATTCCCTGTAATGGACCCATCTCTGAACCTTTCCAGGACTACCGGGTAAATGTCTTCTTGAGGCAGCAGTGGAATGACCCGCGTTTGGCCTACCAAGAATATCCTGATGACTCGCTGGACCTTGATCCCTCCATGCTGGACTCTATTTGGAAGCCAGACTTGTTCTTTGCTAACGAGAAAGGGGCCAACTTCCATGAGGTGACCACAGACAACAAGTTGCTGCGCATCTTTAAGAATGGGAATGTTCTCTACAGCATAAGGTGCACCTGCTGGGTGACCAGGAGAGTTGATGTTCAATGGAAGAAGCCAGATGGAGGCTAAAGGGTGGGAGGAGTGTCCACAGTGTGGTGCTGAACCTCAATAAGCTGATGTCCTTTTTTCTTACTGTTCCTCCCAGACTGACTCTCATTTTGTCCTGCCCAATGGACCTCAAGAACTTCCCCATGGACATCCAGATCTGCACAATGCAGCTCGAAAGCTGTAAGTATCTGTAGAGTCACGGATCAAATCCTAGAAAAATAGCTAAACATATCCCATGATACTCTAGACAGGAGAAGGGCTACCTGGAGTGGGGAGGGACTTATCCAAGTGCATGACCAATTCTTGGCAGAGATAAGAGTAGAAGCCCAGGTTTCCCAACACCCAACCTACTGTGTTTTCCCATACTCACACTATTTGCTGGTGTGTCTCTTTCACGGGCTGGGGCATGGGAAGAACCAAACTTGCTTGTGCTGCCTGTGAGGGGTGATTTGAAGGGTTCCCCACCTCTCTCAGGTTTGTTCTCACAGTGCATGAAATAGTTTTGCCTTACTTGTCCTGACTTAAGACACAGAAGATATCCATAAAGTGACAGTGCTAGGGAGGACAGGCAGATTCTTTGAACTCTAATTTTCCATGAACACAGATAAACATTGTAGGGAAGTAAGAAATAACAGTTCTAATCAGAGGAGCATGCCTAGAGAGAAGCCAGGCAAGGCTCTCTCTGTGGCAGAGATGTCAACCTATATGGGCTGCCCAGAGTGCAGAGGAGCCAAAGGACAGCAAGCCCAGTTATCAGCTACTTCTGTTCCTTCTCCACTTCCTGGGTGATGTGAGACTGCAAGATCAGAAGATATCCACAAGATGGGGCTGGGGAGATAGCTCCGTGGCATAAGTGCCTGCCTGGCAAGTGCAAGGTCATGAGTTTGAACCCCAGTCCCGCAAAAAAAAAAAAAAAAAAAAAAAAAAAAAGAAGATATCCACAAGGTCTTCAGGAAAGAAGGCTTGTAAGGCTGTTTCAGTATATGATGACAGTGATGTACAGAACATGTCTTGCGGGCATTTCCTTAAAGTTTAGAAACCACTTTCACATCCAGCTTTACATCACCCTTCATACCAGCTTTGTAATAATGCTAGAGGAACTATTATCCCCATTTTACTGAAGGGGAAGTGACTTAGCCACTTAATGACTTTGACTCAAGGTCCTACAGTGCATCTTCAGCCTTGGTGATTGTGCCCCCACCTTTCCTGTGAATGTTTCCACATTCAGCATGAGCCTTTATGAGCTGCTAGCTAACTTGGAGCCCCTTGACATGTTCATATATTAACTAACTCTACTCTCAGTTTGTCCCATTTTAAGGCCCTGGCTAGGCGTCCGTGGTATTTGCATTGTCCCATGCATGACTGGCAGGATATAAATAGCTCTCTCTTCCCTGAGGTAGAGAGACAGAATCCCTGGGTTGGAGGCTGGCTCAGCATTAGACATGTGGTCAGGACACATGCTCACTCCTTTGGGGTTTAGCTATGTTTCCAGCTGGGGTCCTTGACATCTTTCCAGCCTTCTTGGCCGACCTTCCAGGTCTGCTAAAATAATTTCCTTTTTTTAACCAAAATAATTTATTTTTTTTTCAAGCCTGATAACTATGTAGAAGATGAGTCTGGAGTCATCCCTCTTAGGATACGCTTATGAGAAAACTGATCAAGTGCCCTCAGTAGAAGTTTACTTTTCCAGGAAAAGCATACACTTTCTAAATTCCCATTCTATATTCTTTATCTGTTCTTGTCTGCCGGCTCTAACTCTACCTCTCCTCACAATACCCACACTCTGCAGCTCTCTGTGATGTCTTCACTTACAGTTGGCTATACCATGAATGACCTCGTATTTGAGTGGCTGGAAGATGCTCCGGCCGTCCAAGTAGCTGAGGGGCTGACTCTGCCCCAGTTTATCTTGCGGGATGAAAAGGATCTAGGCTATTGTACCAAGAACTATAACACGGGTAAGAATCAAGCTCTTTACTGGTTTTCAGGCCCAGAGGGGCCTCCAGATAAGAGGCAAAGGAACAAGGCAGCCACCCTCTATTAAAATCCTAGGTGAAATATGATGCTATGTGTTTCACATACTTTATCACATAACTTACGATAGCAATTATCAACACCATTTTTCAGAAAGACAAAATTGAGTTTCCAAGATGTTTAGTTAGTTGTCCAGGTCACATGGCTAACAACTGGCAAATATGGGATTGAATGCTAGATCCAACTCCAAAGTCCATGCCCTTGTCCCTTTTGCATTGTGCAGAGAAAATATCCCTGAACAATGAGTGGTCCATTCTTCCTAGGACCCAATTTGTTTAAGAGGTAAGAATTTTATTTCTAACAGTAGTAAATGTCTGTGCTGAACTGGGAAGGAATAGGCCCAAAGGCAGTAACCAATTTGCCTTCTTTATCTTGCCCTGCCACCTGAACTGGCCTGTTTTCTCAACCTGAAACCTGGGCCAGCAAGTGGAGCAAAGCTGCTTTTCCACCCTGAGCACCTGCCCTTTGTAGCTTCCCTAAGCATTGCTGCTAGTTCCTCTTTCTGCCTGGTCATTTGACTGTGAGGAGGTGGGATGCTGAGATAGAGGCAGCAGCCCAAAGAGAGGGAGATCCTGGGCCTCTCCTATGGTGTACCTAAAGACTTTGAGTTCTTATGAACATGTGTGCACATACATGTGGGGGTGTAGGCACGTGGGGAGCAGATAGAGGAATAGTTCATTGAATTGAGAAAATACAGATGGGGAAAGAAATTGGAATAAACTTATGTAGGAAAATTGATAATCTGTATGTAGGTCAGTGGTTTCCAAACTTTGGTATGCATTACATCCCCCTGGGGAGTCTGTTAAAATGTTGATTCTACCTCTCAGAAAGTCTATATATGCCAGGAGTGATGCCTATAAATTTGTATTTTAACAAACCCTGTGATCATTCTGATGTAGCATGTCTAGGAAACATGGTACTATGAAAAACTTTAGTCTACTAGCTTCATTTCCCCCCTACTTTCTCCTATCCAGGCACTCTGCAGCATGTGCAACAAATACAGTAAATGTTTCAAAGTATCATGTTAACTTTAGCCCCCGCTTCCCCAGAAGGCTGCTGGGTCACTGTGTATATTACCAAACTTAAAATTATTCCAAATATCTACCGGAATGGCAGGGATTAAGAAAAATGTTGCTTTTGCTTCCTGCTGTGTGCAGATCTTAAAATGATACTACCAAGACACACACACACTTCCACATGAGTACATACAAATAAAAAAGGCAAGAGCCCAAGTTGTATATACAGAATGGTTATATTGTGGTGGAAGAACAAACCAAGAATGTGCATTTAAAATTGCCAGCAGGAGGCGTTGGTATTTTCCTCATGATAGCCTGCCCCTTAGCCTCCTTTTATCCTATTTACTTGGCCCAAGCTCAACTGTAGAGCCAGTTTCTTCCTCATTCTTCATTTTTACTTTTTCAAATAAAGTTTTTCATAGCTTAAAAAAATCCTGGAAGGAAATACTAACACTAAGTATTTCTAAAGTAGTGTGCTACAGCTGATAAGAGGGAGAACTTTGGAGGCAAATAAACCCAAACTTGGATTCTGGCTGTACTGTTTACTAGTTTTGGGCCCTTGAGAAATGACTTAATCCTTAATCTCATCATGCTTTAATATTCCTACCTTTAAAACAGGAGCTCAGGACATTATGTGCCCCAAGGAGTTGCTATAGAATTAAATGAGATAAAGTATATAAGGTCAGGACACTTAGAAGAGATTGATAAATGTAAGTTTATGAAGATTACTATTCCTTACCTTTTTATTTTTTCTATACTAAGCAAGTGTTAACTTTGTAATTACAATCAAATCTTAGAAGGAAGAAACGAAGGATGGATGGATGGATGAGTGTGTGGGGGGAGGGAGGGAGGGAAAAAGAGACAGACGGAAAGAAAGAAAGGAAGAAAGAAAGAAAGAAAGAAAGAAAGAGAAAGGAAAGAGATAATATTCATACTTGGACAAAGCATGTTATAGCAAGAAGCCTGTGGTGGCATGATGTGGGGTGGTTTTGGATCGATAGGAGGTAATAGTGTCACATAGCATGTCAGAGCCTTAATCAGGTATTTATAAAATAACTGGCCTTGAGGAATTAGGTAGCCCTAATAAGAGCAAGCCTAGGGCTGGTGAGATAGCTCAACAGACTAAGTGCTGCTTAGGTAAGTGCAGGGGCCAGGGTTTGATCCCTGGCATCACATGTCATGCCATCCCCGTCCCGCAGGCGTGCTGAGCCGGCAATGGAGTCCAGATGTAGTGGCACATGCCTGTAATTCAAGCACTAGGGAGGCAGAAAACAGGAGGATCACTATGACTCTGAGCTGCATAGTGAGACCTTATGTGCACGTGCACATGTACACGGGCATGCGCGTGCACGCGCACACACACACACACACACACACACACACACAAAGCCTAGATCAAAATAAAACAACAGTTCAGTCAATTCTCAATTTCTACAACTTCTGCATCCAACCAACAACAGAACAAATCTATTCATGAAATAATTCCATCTATGCCAACTATTTCCCTTGTAATTATTTTTTGCTGTTTATTTGTTGTGTTTGAGACAGGGTCTCATTATAGTTGAAGTTTGGCCTTGAACTTGTCATCCTCTTGCCTCAGCCTCCAAAATTCTGGGATTATAGGCATGTGTACTACATTGGGCTATAATTATTCCCTAAATAATATAGTATAACAAGTATTTATACAGCATTAACATTTTGGTATTATAAGTAATTATAAAGTATTATGAGTAATATAGATTATTTAAAGCACACAGGAAAATTATATATGGGTTATATGCAAACACTTCCCTTTTTATATATAAGATACTTGAGCATCCAGATTTTGGCATCTGCAGGAGGGTCTTGAATCCCTCCCACAAGATACTAAGAGATGATAACGCCCACCCTTTATGGATGCCTGTGCTTCTGAGGGGAGATGTGCACTACTTTTTTCTTAGTCTTGTAGCCATGGGAAGTGTGGGAAAGTGAAGATGGCTGGCAAAGGGGCAGGGCATTCAGGCAAGGGCCAGTGCACTTTTTATTGATGGAACTGAATGCTGCTATCTAATTCTCTATAGGAACCCACTGTCACTGTCCAGAGCTGCTCTCTGTTGGGCATTGTTTCCAGATGTTTGCTATGTGACTCTACTCACTTGTCTAAGTCACAGACTTTTTTTCTCACAGCATGGTTGTGAGAGAACTTCTGGGGTTCTAGCAAAAACAAGCTAGGCTGCTAAGATCTGACTGGAGTCTGAATGATTTGTTACTGTTATAACTATAGTAGTAACTACCTATGTACTGGATGCCTCAAATTCATAGTCTCCCTTAACTTTCTGAAGAGCTCAGTGATGGAGGTGATAGTGTGATTACTGTTTTACAGGTGAAGAAATTAAATCCCAAGGCTTGGGTGTTTTGCTCAGTCAAATAGCTAAAAAATGGAAGGTTAGAATTCAAATTCAAATGGTCTTACTCTAGAGACTTGTTGCTCCTTGTCTTTTTGCTGTGTGCTATCACTTTAAAGACCTTCTGCTGGAAGCTAACCTGCTGGGAGAGAGGGAAAGTCCTTTGTGGTTGTTCTGAGCGTTTTCTTAGTCCATACTTTCTCACTACCTGAGGTCTCTTGGAAAGGCTTTTGTATTTGACTTGGCAAGGTGCCCAAAGATCAGCCAACAAAGATAGAGCTGCCCTGGTCCTGCCCCTAAGGCTCAGCTGCCAACTGAGGATCTGAGACCTCACTTTACTTCTTTCCTTGCAGGGAAATTCACCTGCATCGAGGTAAAGTTTCATCTGGAACGGCAGATGGGCTACTATCTGATTCAGATGTACATCCCTAGCCTACTCATCGTCATCCTGTCCTGGGTCTCCTTCTGGATCAACATGGACGCTGCCCCTGCCCGCGTAGGCCTTGGCATCACCACCGTGCTCACCATGACAACCCAGAGCTCTGGTTCCCGGGCCTCTTTGCCTAAGGTGAAGAGATATGCAAAGGAACCCGCTTGCTACTGAGCTCTCCATTTCCCACTCATCCCATATTCCTTCCTGCTAACCATTTGTCTTAGAGTTGAGAAGAGCCACTGAGCAAGAGCAGGTGTTTGACATCTTCTCTTCCCCCACAGCATACTGCCAACAACATTGCCAACAGTGTAGAGGCTGAGGTTAGGGATGCTGTCTTGACAGGGAATGAATAGAGACAGTGCCTTACTTACCTTGATGCTCTTTGGGAAATACTGGCATACTCAGAATGAAAGACCTTTATCAAATACGTTTTACTCCCTCATGCACAGATTGGAATATAGCTCAGAGGTAAAATGACCTTCTGAAGGCCATGTCCCCCCAGAAATAACCAAAGAAATATCAGAATTTTAAGCCAACTGCTGTCCTTTTGCTATGTCAGAAATAAGATACTATTACAAAGCATTCTAGATACAGTATCTATTCTTTAGGGATGCAAAAATTTGAGGTAGCAAATAGCAATTAAAGGCAGTAGACTCTGGTCATCTGGACCTGGCGATGTTCTGATTATGCAAAAAGATTTGTGCTGATGAGCCTAGTAACAGTTCTCCTAGCCTCAGGTCATGTGGGGAAGTTGGAGGTTACCTCAAAGTCCTTCCACTCAGCAAGGCTCAGAGCAAATCAGGGAGTGAGGCTAGTCATTCATTCATTCATTCATTCATTCATTCAACAAATATTTATTGAGCATGTACTATGTATCAGACAGTGTACTTAGTTATGGGGGAATGAGAAGCCACATAATTAGTTTCTTGTAGATCTCAGTAAACCTATTTTTTCTTACTCTGCTTTGTTGGGAACCAGGCTCCCATCTTTCAATGGTTGATTCTAGTAAGACTTTTTATTAGGGACTTTCACAAGGGGTAATCTGCAATGTCCATGATGAATTTATGGATTTTTCTATATGGGACAACTGGTGGTTCGATTTAGAAAAATTAAGTCAGACACATTTGGGTTTAAATCCTAGCCTCATAGTATGATCTTAGGTAAATTCCTTAACCACTCAATTACTTTACCTGTAACATGGGAATAAGAATGTTACCTGAACCATAGGGTAATTATGAAAAATAAAAAATGTAAAATATACAGGATAGTATTTGTTATATAATAACTGCTCAATAAATATTACAATGATCAGATATCACAATTGAAAACAATGAGTAGTGGATCTGGGACTAAATCAGAGAGTATTATCCCCAATTATTTTTGATTTAGTGGGAAACCCTTGAGGTATTCCAAATCCCTTTAGGCTAAAACAGTCACAAATCTTACATGAGGATTAAGTGTCCAAGAAGTTGTAGATAACTTCCTGTAAATATGTTCTATAGGTGGATGGGGATACTGACAAAGCTCTGATGAGGCAAGATTGATTCGGGCAGGGTCAGACAGAGACGTGATGGTTGTGTTGATATTGGCCTTGAATGCAGACCAGGGGCAGAAAAATAATTTTGCACTAAGCACCCTGTCCCAGTTTATTGCCACTGCCATACAAGCAGAGTTTTCTATAACTCTGGGAGATAGAATGAGCAATTTATGCCGCCTTCTTGCCAAGAGAACTTCCCTTTCTAGTCTCCTCCTGTGAGTTAGCATGATCCATCTGCTCTCAGGAATCACCTAGTTTCCTCATTTGGAAACAGAAGGGACTTTATTGGGTAGTTGTTTGTTTGCAACATCTGTTGTCTGCTCATCAGATTTTAATGTTTTTATGGCCTCATTGGACAGTAAGCAAAATACCCAGGTATGTACCCCAAACCAAATGCTCTCATTAGCCAGATCCATACAGCCAGCGGACTCAAATTTGTGCAACAGAAGGCTTAGAAGGAGCCTCAAAGACATAGGACCTGGCCAGGGTCTTTTGAAAGCCACACTAGTTTCATTCCAAGTAGTTTATTGTCCAGGATGAGAGTATGAGGGGCTTGCTTTATAAGAGAACTCAAATGGGGTAGCCATTCTCCATGTCCCCAGGAAGCTGATCTTCTCTGACCTTATAAGTGACCCCAAAGGCACTGATAACTCTCTCTTGCCAGGCTTCTGATCTCCACAACTGCAAGCAACTCAGAGCAAACTGGAAGGGCTAAATGGAAATTTCTACCAGAAACTGGCTGATTAGACATATAGTTGTGGCAGGGAAGAAAAACCTAGTTCTGTCCAGAAGCTGTGAGTGTTGGAGAGAGATAGTGACAAGAACAGTAGAGAGAAATAGAATTCAACACTGACAAGTGTATTACTAAACCACTCATCTTTTCACTCAAAGAATATTATGTGTCCAGAACTTAACTTAGAACAATGAATACTGACAACACATGATGAATGACAAGAACCCCTGCCATGGAAGAGCTTACAGGCTAGTGGAGGCAATGGTGAGGTACGTGATAGTAAGAAGGTATAGGTAGCCTAGATACATATCACAGGTCAACGGTCAACCAATACAGTCTGGGATAATCAGGGAAGGGAAGGTTTTCTAGAAAACATGGTGTCTAAAGAAGAAGCTGAAGGATAAGCAGAAAGTACCCAAGTAAAGGAGGAAAAGAAGATGGGCTTCTGGGGAAAACTGCTGAAGTGCCCCATTATCAGCAGGACCATAGACTGCGAGAGGCAGGATGAGACAGGAAGCCAAGGCTAGATGTTATGGTAAGTAGCATACTCATTAGATAATCAGAGTAATGAGAAGCACTGAGGGGCTGTAAGCAGGGCATTAATATGATCACATTTCCATTTAGAAAACAAAACTCTGGCTGCTGTCTGGAGAAGATCAGAGGTGGCAAGAATAGAGGCTGGGAGGCCATTTAGGAAACTGCTGTAGTCCTTTGAACCAGGTAGGATAGTGACTAGACAGATTCTGGAGAGGTTCTGAATGTATTATTGGCATATTAGTCATTAACAAGGCTTTTATTCCTGGTGTTTATGGTATCCTTTCCATTGATGGTCCAAAGCGCTTTATGACTCTCTTATCATTAATTCACTGATTTTCACTGCATCGTTTTGACATGCTTGGGGGGGACAGTTGCACTGGGAGATCGACATAAAATGGGATGCTTTCTTAGCAGGTGGCAAAGTAGACACCAGGGGATGTCTAATCAAAGCTTCTAGTAACCCATTACTATACTTTTAATGGAACTGCCCTAAAAGTAGAGCAGGATTTCTCCATTTTAGTGCTCCATGTGTCATTTGGGGTGGATTGTGTGTGTGTGTGTGTGTGTGTGTGTGTGTGTGTATTGGAGGGGCTGTGTACTGTAAGGTATTTTAGTACTATCTGTTTTCTATACTTTAAATGCCAGTAGATATCACTACCTCAAAACTGTGTGACCAGAAAACATCCCAAAATATTGCCAGATATCTCTAGAGTAGGGCAGTCTTTACCTATTATGAACCACTAAGGCGGGTGCTGGTGGTATAGCTCAGTTGTACAGTGCTTGCCAAGCATGTATGAGGCCTTAGGTTGGAGCTGTAGCACAAGGAAAAATAATGACTAACGTACATTATCCAGTGAAACTTTCTATCTGGGATCTGCCACACCACCCTTACCTCCTTCCCAGCATAGCAAAAGCTATGAAAAAAGTTCTATGTCCTTTATGCATCCTACTCCTGTTAGGGAACCGTTTATGATAAGTTCAGTTATACAGGGAGTCAACAGGGAAGTGAATCTCATAAACCTGAGCTCTGTTCTTTCTTCCCAACCAATCTATAGGCAACCCTGTTCCAGCAAAAGTCTTTATTTAATATTCACAGAGAAGTGGGAAACCCTACTTAATAGCTGCCAAAGCAGGTGATGAAAGGAGAGGACTAGAATGTGGATGTGGAGTGCCTTGAATCCTTGAGCATCCTAATACTTGGTGGGTGGCATTCCTTTGGGATCATGCTCTGCTCTCCCTTCTAGGTTACTGTTGAGCTCCATTACTTAGCTGGGACTCTTGCAAAGACAAGCAAGGAAAATCACAGGGTCAAGGGAAAAACAAATGTGGAAGAAGGAATGGAAGGTGCTCCTAGGCTGTCAGTGAGGCTGTAGCTATGCAAATGACAAAGGCACTACACTGAGAACCCAGAATCTCCAAGTCCTAGTGCCACTTTGATAAGATTTTTTTTCCCTTTAAACCCTAAGTATTTTCAGGGGTCTCAATGAGAATCATGAGCCCTAATCAAATCCTGCCATGACTGTGAAGACCCAAGGGTATAACAGAGAACAAAGCTGTGTTCATGCTCATTGTTATTTATTGAAAGGAAAGTATCAGAAGACAAGAATTTGAAGAATAAGAAGGCGAAGCAGAAGGAGAAATGTAAGAATAATAGTGGATGAAAGGAGAAAGAGAGGGAAGGAAGGCAGAGAGAAGCGGTGGGTGGAGAGTGCAGAGAATCGGATAATGATGGATAGCTCGATCTTCGTGATATGAGCCATCAGTTGATGAAATAAATCCCGGAGAGCTTCTTTAAGAACAAGAAGAACTTCAGGATAAAAGTGAATAATAGGAGGCAATCGATATGGACTAGGCATCCAGTCGACTGTCCATGGGAGAACTCCAAGAAGGCTGATGTTTCCGTTGATGGATGTTTCAGGTCTCCTATGTAAAGGCAATCGATATCTGGATGGCTGTGTGTCTGCTGTTTGTGTTCGCTGCCCTGCTGGAGTACGCTGCTGTAAATTTTGTCTCTCGTCAGCATAAGGAATTCATGAGACTCCGAAGAAGGCAGAGGTGCCAACGTATAGTGAGTAAAAGGGGGTGGGGGAGCTTCCTTTTTCCTTTGGGTGACTTCCTCCTTATCCCTCCTCCCACAAACCAGAACCCAACCCCAGGGTGCTGTGCTAGGACTTGAAGGAATCTCACATTATAATTCTAGGCTGGCCACCATTAGCAAAGTAGTTTAACCTCTTTAACTCTATTTTCTTCTCTCCAATTGGACATTAGTCTCTAAAAGGTGGTGTAATAGATGGCTAAGAGTATGGGTCTAGTAACTGGAACATAGTAAGTACTCAAAATATGTTACCTAGTATTAGAACATTATCATTATTTGATAAATAGCAATTGTACTTTGGTGTTTCCACACAGAACAAAGGTACTTTAGTCTGTCCTACATTAATAAGTGGTTAAGAATTCAAGTCAGACACTTGGGTGCCTTTCTAGGGAAGCATTAGAAGAGGATACCCAAAGATGGAATTGAAAGGCTTCTACTTGCCTCTTCTTGCTGGGTTTCTTGATCTTCATTGGGTGTATCAGAGTTGTTATGGTTAAGCTGTTTTTCTTCTTCATTCTTGTTGGAAAGCACCATTTCTTCTACTGTAGAGTGGTAACCTGGGGAAATATAAGAGGACATATATCATCATGACCACAGAGGCAGTTTACTCCCAGTTGCCTAGACAAAGGTGTCAGGTAAGCTGTCATGACAACAGAGATGTCTAAACTACCCTCTCAGAAGCAAGCTTCCAATTATGAGCAAAGCAGAAAGCCTTTACTGAGCTACACTAGTTGCTTAATCTTTAGAGATAGAGTTCTGATATGTCTTAAGTTCTGACTCCATGTTTCCTTCCTAGTCCAGAGGCTTTAAAACCAAAGGGGCAAGCACATAATGCATTCTTGGAGATAGAAAACCCATTGTTAAAATACTGGCTCCAAAAGCATGGATGTAGTTTAGTGGCAAAGCACTTGCCTGGCACTCACATATCTCAGTTAGAACCTAGGCATCACAGGGCAGAAAGGCCTGGCTGTAGTGTATCTGAGCCACATCAAGACAAGGACTCTTGGGCCCGGCGGGATGGCTCAGTGGTCTAAAGCGCCTGCTTGGGAAAGCTTGGGTGGCTTCAGGGACCGTGGTTCGATCCCCGGCACCACATGCTGCGCCAGCCCTGCCCTTGGG
>PVJA010034862.1:0-22226 GCA_004027025.1 Myocastor coypus | reverse complement strand
TTTTTTTTTTTTTTTTTTTTTTTTTTTTTTTTTTTTTTTTTTTTTTCTGGACTGGCGTTCAAACTCACAACCTTGCACTTGCCAGGCAGGCACTTGTGCCTCGGAGCTATCTCTCTAGCCCCCTCAATTATAGAGTTTATATGCAGAGAATTTTTATAAAGTGCTTTGTAAAAAAAGATATGTGTTCTCACTTTTGCAGTACATATGTGTGATAACTTTAATATCTATGATAGCTAAGTGCAATTATTTCATCACTACAAAAATGCTACTTTTCTGTTACTTTCTGTAGGTGTTTTCACATTTTTGCGAACTGACACATTTTGATGCCTTCTTGATAAAAGTGGTAGACATCTTGTAGCTTTCTAGAAACTTTGCATTTATATGGTAGCAATGAGCAATAAAGAAAATGAAAGTGGAAAAGGTACAGAAATCAGACACTGTCCTATTTAAAAACCTAATGAATTATAAATAAGGATTGGCTAGGGATGGTGGCAAGTACTTGTGACCTCGGCTACTGCAGAGGCTGAAGCAGGAGGCTTGCAAATTCAAGAACAGCCTGAGCAACCTGGGGAGAGCCTGTTTCAAAATGTAAAAATTCTTAAAAGGACCAGAGTTATAGCCAGGCATGGTGGCTCACGCCTGTAATCCCAGCACTCGGGAGGCTGAGGCGGGAGGATTGGTCCGAGTTCGAGACCAGCCTGGGCTACAAAAGTGAGCTCAAGGCCAGCCTCAACTGCATAGCGAGACCCTGTCTCAAAAAGACAAAAAAAAAAAAAAAGGACCAGAGTAGTTAGAGCTGGTGGTTGAGCACTTGAGTAGCACGCGTGAGGCACTCTGACCAATGCCCAGGGCTACAGCGCTAATGATCATAAAATAATAATAATAATTTTGCTTTTTCGTAATGTTTATGTCTTCATACAGCAATTTTTATTTTTATTTTTTTATTATTTATTTATTTATTTATTTATTTATTTATTTATTTATTTATTTTGTCTTTGTGAGACAGGGTCTCGCTATGCAGTTCAGGCTGGCCTTGAGCTCACTTTTGTAGCCCAGGCTGGTCTCAAACTCACATCGATCCTCCTGCCTTAGCCTCCTGAGTGCTGGAATTACAGGCGTGAGCCACCACGCCCGGCTATACAGCAATTTTTAAATCAATTTTATTAAAAATATTCTAAGTCAAAACACTGGAATTTTGCACTTGAAAAGAATTCACATTCTATGTTCCTGGCCTGCTGCAATCCTTTTCCCTCAGAATCACATCCTGAAGAGGGACTGCAGAAGGATGGCTTTTGTTCATTCATTCTCATTATGAAGATAAAGTTTCTCCATAGTTTTGTCCATATTCTTGGATTAAAATGTTTCTTTCGATAATTCTCTGGCACATGAAGTAGTCTGTGAATGAAGAAGCACTTCTAGGGCCCAATGATTAATCGTGTAAAATAATATAATAGCAAACTTGTTCTCATCTCACAAAAATAAAGATTACCCACGACTCTCTGGAACAAGGTACACCTATTTTTTTAAACCAAGTGTCATATTTAATAAAATGCTTACCATTGTGCAGTTCTTTGCAAACATAAAATGAATTTGAGCAGTTTATGTTTTTATTTACTTCTTTCCTGGGGCATGCCACTAACTTCAATTAAAACAGGTTTTAGGGAAATACAGAATTCATGTCATGTTTCAAAGTGGCAAAACTGGGCCGGCAAGATGGCTCAGCAGTCTAAAGCACCTGCTTAGGAAAGCTTAGGTAACTGCAGGGGCCGCAATTCAATCCCCAGCACCACATGCTGGGCCAGCCTCACTCCCATACCTCCATGGACGGCTGAGCCAACTATAATATATATGGCAAAATACACAGGAAATTAGGGATTAGTCATTATAATAAGACTTGATTAATCAAGTCTTTTCAGAAGCTCATATGTAAAATGATAAATCCATGTAAATGAAAGTTTTTCTGCAAGGTTTTGATTTAACCAATCAAATTACTATTTGAAAATAACATAACTAACTTAGATATTTTAGAACGAAGAGCCCTAATGCCGCAGTTTGTCACTACCACTGCCCTGAACGTCTTATTTGTAGTATATTAGATAGTGCGAGGTCTTGGAATACTTTTTTGTTTTCTAGTGGAACACTTATTCCTATGTTGTATTTATTGTGCTGTATCATTTTCTATTGTACATTCTTTGACATCTTTTCTCAGTGTAGATTACAGTGTAGATTCTCAATGTGGATTTTGAATTATGTCCCTGGCCTTTGGGAAAATCAAGTTAAATTGTTGTTTAACTGATACATAGAGATATGAGGATTATATATTCATGGAATACTTGTGATGCTTCAACACATTCAAACATGATATATTTAAAGCCATGGAAACTTATCTGCTTCCTCAGACATTTAAGATTTCTTTATGTTGAAAATATTCAAAATCTAATCTTAGAAAATTTTTATTTTTTATTTTATTTTATTTATTGCTTTTAATAAGAAATAACAATGTGATAGTTTGAAAACACATTAGTAGTACATTTGCAATAATTAACACATTGCATATTGTTGTCCTCATAATATTTATACAGAGCATGGGGTATATACATGATAAGGTTTTTGATCAATATTGGTAAGGAAAGAAAAAAATTTCTTCTCTTTGCACTGAGAGGAAGTAGTTGTATACATAGTCCAATGTTTCATAATTGCAGTAGGCTACTGGTGAAACTGGCAGTGTTGGAGGCTGTTCATTTAAGCCTCTTGCAGGTCATTGTACTAATCTTGCTCTGTGTTTTATGCTGCATAATTAAGCTTTTCTGTCAGGTGATCAAGGGCAAGTCAAAGCAAGACCTGTATAACAAAACATTCATCCTTTGAGTTTTCCAAGTTCACATACCCTCAGGATTAATTTTGGAACCATGTACAGTGCTTTATAGAACTGTTGTCTGTGTCAGCCATTGGGATGAGTCATGGCCATTGCTTGACCAGTTTGCTTTCTGTGAAAGCCTGAGAGAATCTTTTTTCTCTAGATGACTCTCCTTAG
The DNA here is from genome assembly GCA_004027025.1 of Myocastor coypus. Taxonomy (NCBI): domain Eukaryota; kingdom Metazoa; phylum Chordata; class Mammalia; order Rodentia; family Myocastoridae; genus Myocastor; species Myocastor coypus. The sequence continues at coordinate 19,192 of PVJA010034862.1, read as the reverse complement.
ACACACTATACTTCATTTATCCCTTTCCTCTGAGCTGAGGTCCCATAATCTCCTTGACCAGAAAATTTGGAACAGCACTGAGTTATGGGGTGTTACAGTACAGGTTCTCTTTTGTCTTGAGTCCTCACTGACCTTGAACAGCTAGAGCCAAAATGTTGGCTATCTTCATAGTCCTTCTTTTTCTCCATTTCTTTGTCTGTTAACTTACATTCTCAAACCTCCAGCAGAGAAGCTTCATGATACTATTACCCTATAACATAGGTAATTAATCTTAACATCGCTGTCTTAAATCTTATTTTGAGGTCTGTAGTCTATAATCCTCATGTACAGTCACCCTAGTATGCAATAATAGCACCCCAGGGCATCTTGCTACTGTCTAGTTGTAATTTAGTAGACCTTGCTCAGCCTCTCCCCAGCCCTCCCACACCACAAGAAGCTACTTTTGAATTTCCTTGATGTTGGGTCTCGTGTGATCAAGTGCTTCTTTCTTACCTTCATTGTCTCTTTTCTGACTAAGCTATGGTTGCTCTATATCATGGCACAAATGTTCAAAATGGTTTCATTGTTTTTTCCTCTCTGCCTTTATCTTGTCACAGGTATCACTGGGAGTTCCATGAAGGTCTTTTACAGTTTGGGCTTCAATTAGCAAGGCTTCCATTCCATTGTATCCTATTTGAGAAAGTAAATCACTTATCATCTAGATTTGGAAATAGACTTTACCAGTTGATGGGAGGAACAATAAAGAATTTGCGACCTGCCCAGGGTTATACCCCTCATGAGCTAGTTTTTGGTCTATGGGTCTTTCAATACAGGACCTGTACATGAATAAATAAAAATCTTCCCTCTATATAACAGCAAATCACTTTTTTTTTAATCTAAGAAGTGTAGCAGTCTTTATTGAAGTAATACTTGAAAAGAATCCTGAAGAATGAATTGATCAGATAGACAGAAGATTCAAAGATATGTGATGTCTCAATTACTCTTCTCTTGTTGCTGGGACAAATACCTGACACCCAGAATGAAGGAAGGAAAGGTTTATTTAGCTCACGGTTACTGGAGGTTTCAGTCTAATTCAGCTGGCTCCAAGGCAGAATGGCACATGGCAGAGAGCAGTAGTTCATGGTGGCAGCAAAGAGCAAGACAGCAAAATAGAGCAGTAGCTGAAACAATGACAACAGAGAGGAAGTCTTTCTGTCTCTCTTATGTTACATCCAGGCTACGTGCCCCAAGGATGAGGGTAGTATTAAGACTCATAATCCCAGTGGATCATGAGTTAGTCTCAAACTCTAGAAGTCCCTGCCCCATCACTGCATGAGGCTTTGGGGGAACAACTAGACACAAACCATAATATTTGGGGAAACACAGAGTTTCAGGGAGAATGCTAAACTTTGGTGATAGTAAGGGATCTTGAATGACTTGTAGGTTGGATCTTGGGGAGAAGGGTAGGGAAATATGGTAGGTGATGAGGCTCAACGGGTCTTCTAATACCAGAAAGTTTTCTATTCAAACTAGAGGCTTAGTTACTCAGTTTCATCTAAGAACATGCTTTTGGTTTGCAAGAAGCAGCCAGGTAGCATTTCCATTGGGAAGAGTATCTTTCTTCTTTCCAAAACAGGAAATCTGAACACACACAAGTTCTGTGCATTGGAGGATACTGCTGGGTAGTGAAGACGAAGGAGAGTCAGGGAATGGGAATTTCGTTATCACCACAGGAGCATGATCATGGAATTTGGAGAAAGAAAGCCCCGTATTCTGCACAGGTCATGTCACCATGGAGTCAGAGACATGATAGTCTGAGAATTCAGGAAATATGGCATAGGACAGCTTGCCAGATGACTCTATCCCAGGACTTCCTGTCTCAGAATCAACACAGGAAGTGAGGCATCATGAAAACTGCAGCTGGGAGAAAGTGCTGAGGTGGGGAGGGCAGCCAGCGGAAAAAGGCAAAGCGGCAAAGAAGTGCTTTATCGTGTTGCCACATCAGCTACAACTGGAAAGCAAGAGAAAATGTTGGAGCTGCACGGGCCCTCCATGTACTAACGGCAGCGAGCTGAAGAGTGCTCTTACTGAAACTTTTACTTCTTTGTCAAAGAAGATAGCTGCACAGTGTCACGCTTATAAGGCCTGCACTGAGGAGAATAAACAAGAAAGGTTATGAGTCTGAGGCCACTCTGGAATAGCAAATCTGAAATCAGATTGGACTGCATAATCAGACCATCTCAAAAAGCAACAACAGAAAATGATAAAATACCATAAGCAACCTGGAGTGTTACATCCAATAATTACAGTGTCACTATGTTTGAGTAGATGGAAGCATTGGCCGTAGACATAACTCAGTGGCATAAGCACTTGTTTGGCAAACTCAGGGTCCTGAGTTCGATCTCCAGTACCAAAAATAAAATAACATTAAATAAACAAATAGAAGCACTAGTCTATATCCACCTACGACTATCTTCTATTTCTCTAATTCAAAATTTGTCTAATAATGTGGTGCAAGGACTGCAGTTTACATTGTGCTGTGTGTCTTTCCTTGAATATCTAATTAAAAAGCATAGGTTGGGGTGTAGCTCAGTGATAGGCCACTTACCTGATTTGGGTTCAATCCCCAGCACAGAACTAAAATCAATTTAGCCTTTTTTTCCCTTCGTTTCAGATAATCTTTTAACCGCCTTCACGGTCTCCATGGCAATCGGCCTGGTCATCGGCGGGTGTGTTTGGGCGCTGCTGGTTTGCCTGTCTCGAAGAAGAAGAGCCAGCGCACCCATCTCGCAGTGGAGCTCTAGCCGCCGGTCGCGGTCTTCCCACAGTCCCGGGCTCAGGACTGGCTTCTACCGCCACAGCGGCTGTGAGCGGCGCAGCAACCTCAGCCTGGCCAGCCTCACCTTCCAGCGCCAAGCTTCCATGGAGCTAGCCAACTCCTTCCCGAGAAAGTCAAGCTTCAGGGGTTCGACTTTCCACCCTTTTCTGCAGTGTCCACCGCTCCATGTGGAAACGGACAGTCAGGTGATGACCCTGCCGGCGCCCAGTTCCTCCGCATCGGTGGGCACCGCGCATGGCCTGGCCCGGCCCGACCTCCACTGGACCAGCCTGATCCCACCGCCCCCGCCGGCCTACGACTCCATCATCAAGGCCTTTCCAGACTCCTGAGCAAGCTGTGCGGTGCTTTCTGCTCCACTCCTTCACAGAAAGGAAACTCATAGGCTGAGCAGCATTTGAGGGCGTGGCTCAAAAATTAATAAGTTTTCCAGTTGAGTACGCTCATAAACTGACCGTTACGACATAAGATGCAGTTTTAAACACATTTTCACCATATGCCTCACAAAAAATAGTATTTTTCAAAATTTGTTACAGATTTATACCTTTTGTCCTCAAGGTGAGGCTTATAATGATTCTAATCGAGGAATCAGCTACAAAATGAAAAACATAGGCATTCTTAAAATTCCTTGCCTCTGCTCATTTATAAGTTTGAACCAAGAAAGTTTAATTCTGTTAATTTGGTAGGATGCCGTGACATTTTTTATTTTGAGTTTGTTTTTGTTTTCAGAGACTCCTTTTGGCTTTTTTCCCAAAAATAATTATTGACATCTATGAAGTAAAAATCTTGGATTTTAACACAAGGATTTAACTCTTCCCCACTATTTATACTGATGTCATTTCAAAAGCAAAATCACATCCATTTTGTTCGACCTGGAAACAAACCGGTTTAACAAGAACTCACATTTCTTTTTAGAGGCCCATTTGCCTTGGCGCTCACAGCAGGGCAAGCACTTTACCTAGGGATCTTCTCCTGTAACTTGGCAAAAGAATGCCTATAAGTACTGGGGAGAAAGCCTGTCCGGGACACCTGCGTTAAGCGAGGAGGAGTTCCCATGGATTGGGTTAGCTACACGGCAGCAGCACTTGTTTGTGATCTCTAAATGTTGGCCTCACCTTTTCTGCCAAGTCTGTACAGTGACTAAATCATGCCACGTGATCATTGTGCAGATGGTTGTTTAAGGAGATGACAGGTGTGCACCAGATGTCAGGGGCTCAGTGGCACCCTTTGTGTTAAGAAGCTCACTGGAACACTATTCAAAAATCCTGTGGTCCATTTTTTGATATACCAAATATTCAGTTTATGTTTTGTTTGCATGCTTCTCAGAATATTGGTGTTTCCTGTGAAGTAAATGTGCTTTCATTGTAGTCTTTGTGGTTCAGTGATTCCAGCTAATAGTGTCTACACAGTGCTCAAGAATATAAAAATTCTGATCATGATGCAATATGCATATGTACAATTTTCCCAAGATGGATGTATTTATTATGTGAACATACACTAATAAAATATAAACTTTTATATAAGAGCTTCTATATAACACTTGCATTATTAACATCTTATATCTTATACTATGCATCATTCATCAAGAGAAAGCGGTCTTCAAAATATCTATTAAGAGCTCTCTAAGTACATGAGAAAGGAAAGAAAGAAATATGGAAGGGGAAAAGAAAAAAGAAAAAAAAAAAACAAACAAAAGTAAAGCTACCAGGACAATCGACTTAATGTAGGTTGGTTTAGCCAAGGAAGATTTCAGAAGAGCTTTAATTTAATAACAAAGCTATCTTTAACTTGCATGTCATTCTTAGTGTTTAATAAGAAATATGCAAATTATATTTTGTTTTAGAATTTCCAATGATGGTAAAAACTGTTTTTCTCTTCAAAATCAGGGAAATGAGACCAGAAGCTGCACTGTTTTACTGTCTGGTGGAAGTGTTGCCTGCTGCCTACCACTACTTGTAAAATGAAGTGAGTGTCTTATAAATATTGTGAGTTTATGAAATATTCAATTAGAGCAAAATCTTTAGTCAGAATTATTTTATGTGAAATGTTTAATTATTACATTTAATAGCAGTTTTTATTCCATTTACTGAGCAACAGAAATGCTTCAAAAAAGCAGAAGAATAGAAATTGTAAAACTAATATATGAGTATGTTAAAAATTCAAATGAAGAAATATTGTACTATGGAGTTTTGAACTTATTAAAATTTATTGGAAATAAAAGTTTGCAACACCATTCCGTGTAAATGAGTGGGCTAAGAAGCAGTTTTTTTGTTTAAATATGTGCAACAACATCTGTAACATACAAGTAAATTTAACAAAATTTTTTCGTGAACTAATGTAAAGGGAAAAATGCTAAGATATTTCTTTAAAATTTGAATGTAAATGTCAGAAATATTTAATATGTGTTTAGCTAGTACATGAAATAAAAAAGTCACTTTTTAAGAGCCAAAGGAATGGAGGGATTACAAAGAAAAGTATTAATAGCTCTAAGTGTATACAAAATCTGAAATCTATTTAGCAAATGATAAATTCATCTAAAGGTTTAATAAGAAAAACACCATGGTTAGCTCACATAAGCATACAGAAAACACCTCTAAATGAAGTAAAAGACTAAAGCAGAGAGATATTATTTACTAAAGTAGTCAATACTTCTACTGGGAAAGTGCCCATATACATTTAAACAATAGCATTTTCATGAATGATATTAGTTCATTGTTTATAAGAGAATGAATTGTCTCTCTTTTGGCAAATGTACCAAATGTACTAAGAAAGAAAATTTCCTACATATATTAAGTGTAAGTTGGTATTGTCTCTTTGGGAGACAATTTTATTCTAAAGTATCAAGAGCCTATCAAGGGCCCCTGTTCTTTTGTCCAGACCCTTCAGGGCTGGTGTCTGAGAGCTAAGAGTCTCTCTGGGGTCTCAACATGCCTGGAAGGCACACTGTTTTCTTTGTGAAACAAGGCAACAGGTTCTTATGGAGACCAATACTGCATCCACGTGGTTCTGAATCTGCCTTACTTGAGATGGACAAATTGAAAGGAGAGAGACAGAAAACTGTTCCTCACCCCTCCCCGCGCCCCCCCGCCAAAAGGCCTTGAGGAGAAAAGGAACCAGAAAAGAAAAGTTTTGGAGTACAAAACCTTTATTTTTTAAAGAGAAAAAAAAAAAAAAAAGGAAAAAAGCAATGAAAATGATACAAAATTTCACTAAACAAAATACTAAGAATACAACAATGGTGGCTATATTTCATAATATTATCTTCAGATTAGTTGTTTAGATTACCAGATATATACATGAAATATTGGTTAAAAAAAAAAACATGTTAAAAGAAATTAAAAAGGAAAAGAAAAAAAAATAAGCATTAACTGTTTCAAAAGACCAGCCGAAATCAACAGTACAGTTATCCAAGCTATCCTGTATATTCATTTATGTTTATATGATATACATGTGAAATAGATATGGAATATGCATATTAAAATATATAGGAAATATATAGATATATCTTTTTCTCTTTCTTCTTTCTTTTGTCCTTTCGTCATCCCAGTTCCTTTCCTTTGAACAGACTCTTTTCCTTTCAGAGTAACTATTGTACATTTTGGATTTTATTTACTCAAGAATTTTACACTAGTAAGACAATATGATGTTTGTACATGCAGGTCTGATTTATTTCACATAAAAATATGGTCTGTAGGGGCCCGGCAGGATGGCTCACTGGTCTAAAGCGCCTGCTTAGGAAAGCTTGGCAGCTGCAAGGACCATGGTTCAATCCCCAGCACCACATGCTGCACCAGCCCTGCCCTCAGGGCAGGTTGAGCCAGCCATAAAAATAAATAAACAAACAAACAAAAGTTCTGAAACAAGAAAAAAATAAAATTAAATTTAAAAATTCTAAAAAAAAAATATGGTCTGTAGTTCCATCCATTTCCCTGTAAAAGCCTCAAGTTTATCTGTTTGTTTTTTGCATCTTTTAATTTTTTTTTATTTTGAAGAGTAAAAACAAGAGGAAGAAAAACAAAAACAAAGAAGAAAAAAGTAAGCACAACAAAACACACTTTGCAGATTTTCAAAACAAAAATATCTAACCAACAGTGATTGGTATATTATTTATTTTCATCATCAAATCTGTTACGTGGATTAACATATAGTTATGCAAGATGGGATATGTGATTGAATATTACCACATGATTCCAAAAAATCTTAAATTTTTTATCTTGTACCTCATTTTCTTTTATTATCTTTTTTTCTAACCAACAACAAATGTTGGTGAGGCTACAGGAAAAAAGGAATCCTTCTACACTGCTGGTGGCAATGTAGACTGATGCAACCATTATGGAAATCAGTGTGGAGACTCCTTAAAAAACTGCTACTGGAAATCCCATTCAGCTATCCTCTCTTCTGGGAATTTTCCCAAAAGAACTGAAAACATCATATAATAGTGATGTATGTGCACCCAAGTGTATAGCAGCACAATTTGTGATAGCTAAATCTTGGAAACAACCAAAATGCTTATTACTTGAGGAATTGATGAAAAAGATGTGGTGTTTTTATACAATGGAGTATTACTCAGGTATAAAGAAAAACAAACCTGAAGCCTTCATAGGTAAGTGGATGCAACTTAAGGCTTAGTTAGCATGAAAGACTCACAATCATTTTTCCCTGAGTTATGTTCTTTAATACTGTCGCAGTCTTTTTCTTCTTCATGTATTTCAGTATGCTCAAAAGCAAGCTCTTCCTTAATCAGGTATCCATGTGACTGTAGAATGTCTACTGAAGCTTAAAAGGCTGCCACTTCATATCTCAGTTCCCAAATCTACACCACATTATTTCAATAATCTCAATCCTCCAACATGAGGGGTTGGGGAGATAGGTCAGGGGCCCAAGTGTCGGCCTGGCAAGTGCAAGGTCCTGAGTTCGATCCCTGATTCCACAAAAATAAATAAATAAAAATCCTCCAACATGTAAGAATAAATTTCTTTCTTCATTAATCCCATTTCTTCTGTACAACATGCAGAACTATTTAAATCTTTTCCAAAAAGATCTCAATATGAGGAGATACTGATATTGCAGAGGCCAAAAGTGTTGCTTGATAAAACTTCATCATATTAATGTTTTTAATGTATTTGGTACAGGATATCACCATGAAGCTCAGACTCATAGTGATCCTCCTGCTTTCAGTCTCTCCAGCACTAGGACCTGCCTGGTCTCGGTGGCCGGCTCAGTGCAGCTGTGGGGAGAGCCAGTGCAGCAAGTAGTGCTGTAAATCGAACCCCTGTCCCAACGCTTGCTTAAGCAGCCACTTAGTCCACTGAGCTATCTCGCTGGCCCCATCATCATGTTTAGACTGTTATTCTTCCTTATGGAGGAGGATGTCTCAGAAAATTGAGAGAGGATCTATGTGAAATGATTTGTTTTATTTTGCCTTTGTTCCTCACGTATGCTTTTCATAGATTGCTCCTCACAGAAATTTTCATTATAGAAGACACTTCAGGCCCATTTCCCACATGCTTTGACTGTATTTCCTGAAAAAAGACTGCTTCACGCTGTTGAGTTAATTAGACCCCAAGGTATCTACATAAGCGGTGTGGGTCTGGCCTTTGACGTGCTCTCTGACTGCTCACTCGGGCGTGGTGTAGACACGCCGTCTCACTGAATCTTGCGCTATCTTTGCCAAATCAAATTTGTAAAGTTCAGTTGCAATTTAATGTATTGTTTTTGAGTCATGTTGACATTTTGACTTCGTAAGTATAAACTGAAAACTACATTTACTGGAAATTTGTTTTTAAAATAAAGCAACACATGCCAGATCCCTGGTCTACGGATGCTTTATAAAATTAGGCAATGCTTATGATGTAATGCTGCCAAAAAAAAATCTGAAAAAGAAAATTTATCTCTAACATTTCTGTGGCGTATAAATGAACAAAACTGAGTCAAATACCAAAAGAAAACATACAGGAAATTATCGATGCAGATCTAACTAAATGTGTAACATGCTGGAGTTACCTGGACGGGCTTCCATTTATAACAAAATTATAAATACTACAAACATAAAAATTTTGGTAAGTGAACCTGTAATAAGAAGTCAATACATATTGGTAGAAGTTAATCAAGATATTTTAAAATAAATTGATGCTTTTTTCATTTATATTTGGTGCAGGGTCTCACTATGCATCTTGGACTCATAGTGATCCTGTTTTCAGCCTTTCCAGCATGGGATTACATGCGTGTGCCACCACACCAGGTCTCAGTCACTGGCTCAGCATGCCCTGAGGGCAGGGCTGGCACAGTGTGAGGAACCAGGGATCAAACCCTGGTCCCTGAGCTTGCCAAAGCTGTTGCTAATTCCACTAAGCTATCTTTCTGGCCCTTGATATTTTGTAATAAATAATATCTTATTTTGAAGTAATATTTTTCCTAGAGGATATTTCTTGTTAATGGCTTCTGCGGTCTAAGGTTAACTCTTAATGCTGAATGGGATCTCCATATGACAGGTTTCATCACTGTCATTGTGTTACCATGTGGCACACAACCAGCTTGATGTGTACAGGAGAACAAGTCAGCTAAACAGAAGTGAAGTGGACTCTAGGCTTGTTCACCTCGCACATTCTAAGAAAAATTAGGATATTCTGGCAATTTGGGTAATTTCACAATCAACAAAATAATTTTAATACTTTTTTGTTTTAGCCTCAATTTTCTAAAGTCTTATGAAGTTTTAAAGTATCAAGCTTTAAAGTTGTAATTATCTACTTCAAAAGAATTTGAATGTACAGGAATATAATTCTCTCCTTTTTGATTTCTTTATTCTGACATTGCTTTTTTTTTTTTGAATTCTTGTGACATTTACCAAAAAACCTTTTTAAATAAAGTAATATCAACCAGAAACATACTTAAAAGTTTTGAAGATGTAAAAATGTCCAGGGAAAGCAAAGAGGGGGTCAGAGGAGGTCAGTGCTCCAAAAGAATCTTATGTCCTAAATGGCAGCCACAGGCCATAGATACAGTGCTTCGCTTTAGCTGTAAATATAAAGCAACAAAACAGATATATCAGTTGCCCTTGAGACAGAGGAAAGCCAGTCATCCAGAAGAAACAGTAAGTTCTGGCCTTTACGTCTTAAATACAGTTGAGGTTTTCATAGAGAGTACTAGCTGATATGAGCGAAATCCTCCCTAGGGTAACTATAGTGAAGAGCTCTGTGGCAGTGTGTTTCAATTTAGGTTATCATCACCATAGAAAAGCAAAACAAAACCAGTGAAATCCCACTGAAGCAAGCAGCTCTGCATCACCGAGGTAGACAGCAATTTGGTGGTCTCGCCATGAGATTTCTAGAGTATCTTAAATAGGCTTGCCTAACCAGATTCAAAAACCTGAGGCACTCAATATACTTTGAGGCAATGGTCTAGAAACCTATAAATGGTGTTCTTCATATGTACCTAACAGCATGGATGAGTTTTTCTGAGATCAGGTTTTGCGGTTTTCCCTAGAAGGGCTCCTTCTCCCAAAGAGTTGAGCAGTAAAGAGGGTTGACATCTATCATGTGTATCTTTAAAAAAAAAAAAAAAACACTTTTCATGGATGTGCATAAGAAGTAGTTTAACATTTCTCTGCTTACTTCTCAGAATGAAGAAAATTCTGTGTGTCACAGTACAGGATGAAAACTTGTACTTGACATACCAGCCAAACAGGGCAGATTTGACCTCCTACAAAAGTTGAGGGCCAACAAGATAGCTCAGCAGTCTAAAGTGCCTGTTAGGCAAGCTTAGGCAACCACAGGGACCACAATTTGATTTCTAGCACCACATGCTACACCAGCCCCACCCCCAGGGCAGGCTGAGCCAGCCATAATATAAATTAAAAAAAAAAAAAATCAAAAGTTGAAATGCTGATGTCAGGTTAATGCATAGAGAAATTTGTTTCATTTGTGCTTGTTGATAATTACAGAGTATATTCCTATGAAAATATGTATCTTCAAAGGAAATAATACTGTATGTTCTAAATTAAATTACAGGGGCCCGGCAGGATGGCTCAGTGGTCTAAAGCGCCTGCTTAGGAAAGTTTAGGCTGCTGCAGGGACCACGGTTCGATCCCCGGCACCATATGCTGCGCCAGCCCTGCCTTCAGGGCAGGCTGAGCCGGCCATAAAAAAAAAAAAAAAAAAAAAAAAAAAAAAAAAAAAAAAAAAAAAAAAAAAAAAAAAAAAAAAAAAAAAAAAAAAAAAAAAAAAAAAAAAAAAAAAAAAAAAAAAAAAAAAAAAAAAAAAAAAAAAAAAAAGTGCTGAAACAAGAAAAAAATTTTAAAAAATTTTAAATAAATAAATAAAATTACAGAAACTTCAAGAGATTGTATCATGTCATATGTTAACAAATTTAATGCATTTTTAAAGCAGGTAGAACCAAATGCTATCTTGAACAAATCACCTGTAGATTAGTCTAGCTATGAGCAATGCAATTTCCTGGAACAACATACTAAGATGAATTGCCTGCAAAGTGTATTCCTCAGTAACTGAATGAGGCACTTTCTGTAACTGAATGGGTTATTAGCCATGAGTACATTAGAAGTTTTCTTTATATCAATACAAAGCTGAGCCAGAAGTTTCTTAGTCTTGGCTAGATTATTAATATAAGTATTTAATATATACTATATCTGTAATAAATTATGTACAAATTAAGATTTAACACAAAGTGCGATCACAAAGTATAGTAAATATTTTAAATTTTATTACAGTAAAGGATGCAATGCCATTAATTCTCCTCCAAACAGTTCCCCTAACTTGGAATGCATGTATTCCATTCTTGCCATCTTTGTGAATGTATTTTGTGACTGATCCACTTACTGACTCAGTATAAAACGTTTACCTCTCATGGTCATTTGGACCAAAGAAAAAACTTGCCAGGTGTGGTGGCTCACGCCTGTAATCCCAGCACTTGGGAGGCCAAGGCAGGAGGATTGGTGCGAGTTCGAGACCAGCCTGGGCTACAAAAGTGAGCTCAGGACCAGCCTCAACTGCATAGCGAGACCCTGTCTCAAAAAGACAAAAAAAAAAAAGAAAAACAAGAAAAAACTTAAACATCTTGTGGAACCAGATCCTTGGATAAAGGCTGAAGATCTACCCTAATCTCTTTATTTGATGGAAGTGGTTGTGAATGTTTTCAGTCAAGTCAAGGCATCAAGAAGCTGTGAAAGAGGACTTACAGAACTACTTGGAAAGTAGAAAGAACCATGAGAACCCTAAGATAAACACATTTCAAGAAATGGGAACTATTTTGAGGGAGAAATTACAATGTGTCCTTTGCTGTAATAAATGTTTTTAAATTCTTATTAAAAATTCATCTTACTTTATATACTTCATATATATCTTGTATATTAAGAAAGCATTGGAAATAATTGTATCAATCTATATCTATAAACACAGCTATGTATGTAGTCCCCACAGAGCTTACCTAGTTGGCTCTAAGGACTCACATTATACATGAATGATTGCTCTCGGATTTAAACCAAGGCAGTGTAGCTCCAGAGCATGTGCCTTAAGCCACTTATCCATGTTCCCTCCATGTGCAATAAAGAATCATACTTTATACTCTGTTTATGAGTGTTCCTTATAAAGGTACAATCACAAGTAGTAAAAAAGCATTAATTTTGGGAAAGGGATTCAGTAGAGGAACGATGTATCTATTCATCCAAAATACTATTAAATTATTAAGTACATTTTTTAACACAGAATTTTAATCCCTATTAATCACTACTATAAATAAGTGCCAGTTTAACCATCCTACAGTGCATATTTTAAGATTTACAACTGAAAAAAGGCCCAGAGAAGCTAATATAATATTATCTCTCCTTTTGGCTAGCTATTCCTTACATGTAGAAAACACTATTTCATTTTTTTCACTTTTTTTTTTTTTGCTATTTCATTTGTACACAATTGAAAGGTCCTACTGTAGTAACTCACTGTCATTCTTCCAGTTTTTCCAGCCAGCTTCTAGACTGATTTTACAATTTGATAGCTATTTCTATGAATTTTTCTCAATAAACTAATATAAGCGTAATAAAAAACTATATTCGTGAAGATAGCCAGTGTGTCATTATTTGTAACAGAACATAAGAAAACATTAGAAAAAAAAACCAATGATACTATATTAAGAAAACAAAGATCATTACATCAATACAATAGAAAATGAATATTTCACATAATTATAAAATTGCTGGAAAAGCATGGAAAGTATCTGGAAGTAGGCCAACTCAGAGGGCTCACGCGAAATGTATGCAAGTGAGGTGCTAAGGTTAAAGAACACACGCATGCAAGACATCAGCAATAACAGCAGGCAGCATGGAGCAGGGCAAAAGCCAGAGAGTCAGGGGGCTGCGCGTTTAAAGTATAATCCTTACACAGGCTGCTAGCTCCTGTTTACATTCTTACATAGTGCTGTAACCAGCCCGTGTGTGTTGCTGGCCTGTGCTCAGTCAAGGCTATATAACTGCATACCACTGTGTGCCCAAGGTAGACAAGTGAGATCACATCCTCAGGTGTCCTTAGGTGCCCATGAGCTTTGGAGCAGTCTGAGTGATTTTACACTTACCATCTCCTCAAAGGTCAGGGGTGTGTAACTGTGACAGTTTATATGTAACAGAGCAAAAGTACCACGAGTTAGCAATTCAGAACCTATGGGCTTGCAAAACAACTCTTTTTTTCATTTAAACATACCTCCTGTCTTCAGCCTCCACAGTACTGGGATTACAGATGTGCATCATCATGCCTATTCTCAGTGGCCAGCTCAGAGCACCCAGGGGTGGGACGAGGGCAGCATATGGTGTTGGGGACCGAAACCTGGTCCCTGTGCTTGCCTAAGCAGGTGTTCAGTCCACTAAGCTATCTGACTGGGTCATATATTAAGCAAGGGCTTCAACTAGGAGGGCTATGTTTAGAACCCTTGGCCCCAGTCAGATGTTATCCCTGACCAGACACTATTTCTAGCATTTGAACAGTGCTTGGTCAAGGCCACTATTAAGTCTGTTATTCTGGGGAGAGGAAGAGCTTATTCCTTGTCTTAGTTACTCTTCTCTTGTTGCTCAGACAAATACCCAACACCCAAAATGAAGGAAGGAAAGGTTTATTTAGCTCACAGTTGCTGGAGGTTTCAGTCCATACTTGGAGGGCTCCAAGGCAGACCGGCACATGGCAGAGAGCAGCTGTTCATGGCAGGGGAACAATTACAACAGAGCGCAACAGAGAAGACTGACCAACCAGGATAACAGAGAGAGAGAGAGAGAGAGAGAGAGAGAGAGAGAGAGAGGAGTCTGTTTCTGTGTCTCTTATAATACATTCAGGCTCTCTGCCCCAGGATATCTGCCTCCGGGCACACCCATAATCCCAGCAGTACTAAAACACATAATCCCAGTGGACTGTGAGTTCATCTCAAACTCTAGAAGTCCCCACCCCATGACTGCATGAGGCTTTGGGGGGACAACTAGACACAAACCATAACATTCCTGAACACTGATACCTTATATGGCCAGCTTTGTAGCCATGCTCCTCCTTTACATCTCTCCATAGGATGGTATCTATGTGGGACAGTGCCCTGTCACCCTGAGCTGCTGAAGCTGGAAGCAAAATCATCAGCCCCCTCAAGATGACCCAGCTGTCAGCGGACATATGTAAGGGGGCCATCTTCATGTATTACCAGAAATCATATTGCCCACAACTCTGCCCACTGGCTTGACCTGCTTAATTCTGGACTGGATACGGACTGCTGTTTGTTTCAGGTCGAGGTCATGACTAGATGCATTAGAAAGTCTGGTATCAGCTAGAGGTTCCTTTTTTGCTTCTCTGTAAGGGACCAGGAATCAAATCCTGCATCTGTTCTTCTGGATAGATTCCTGGGCCATCTCTGTCATGAGTCCCAAAGTCTTACAAGTTTGACTTGCCAACAGACCAGGTGAAAAAGAATCCTGCTGTTTGAGTTACATTCCCCAGTGGGTAACAGTGGGGGCTTATGGCATGCTACTCATGGGGCAAGTTGTTTACGTCTGTACCCAGCCCTTTGTCGAGTGGTTCTTCACAGGCATCAGCTCCCTTTCACAACTGTGACCAAAACCCCACGAGGTGCTCACACTTCCTCTGTTTTTTGTCATACATCTCATCCAAATCCATTGTCATCCACACTGAGAGCTATGCTAAATGGAAGGCTAGTGTCACTGACTCACAGAGCTTGCACCTATGCAACAGCCCTCTTTCAATCCTGAAAAGCAGCTTCTACTGCATCTGTTCAGCCCTGTGCTGTACGTCCTTTGGCCATCAGGTACCATAGGGCATCTAGGTGCAAGACATCCACCAAAACCTTAGCAAGCCCATATGTACATTTACTTGGCAGACTTTCCTACAGTCTTAGTGGACCATAGAACACCCAAGAATTAACAGAGAAGCCAAGTCCCTGGATTTTATCTTTGTGCATGGCCCGGTCCCATGTCAGAAAAGCTTCTTTCAGATAGTACATGCTGACTTTAAAATCTGCAAATCAATTAGAGGTCAACACAATATCATCAATACAAAACAGGGACATGGAGTATGCTTTAGTCCAGGTGGCCACCAGGCATTGAGACAAAATTGGCTGTGCACTAGCTTTGCGGTAACAACTAGAAAGTTCACTGCATCTATTTCTGTGTGAAGACAAATCAGTCTTTCTTGCCAGCATCAGAACTTTACATTTGTTCAGCAAGACCCATCTGCCTTCCACATGGGCCACGGCAAAGGGCTCTGTGCAGGGAGCATCGCCCTTGCCTATACCAGTTTCAAAACAGACAGTCTTCATCCCACATGTCTTCCAACTGTCCAGTGCTACTTCATGCATAAAACTCATGTGACATGTGGGGTAAATCAAAGGTTCTGTGGCATGGATGTGCTTGGATGACAGTTTTTATCACACAAATTCACCCCTGAAATTCTCCCTTTGTATTGCCAATTCAAGCCCCAGTCAGTATGTCCACCACTTTTGTATTCAGCAACTAGGGAATAAACATAGGCAAGGAGGCAAGTGCCCAACACCCAAAGTCACCAGGGCCTTCCAGACCGTGACATAGTGACTTCCATACCCTGCTAAGCATGTAGTACATCCTGTAAAAAGATCTGTCTGTGCTGCTGTATAATGCATTGACTTGGCTCTGGTATCCATTCATGCTCATGCATGCTGCACATTCTTTAGGGACCAGTAAACAGTCAGTTGTACATGTACAATCTAGTAGCCTGAGACCCCAAAGACCTCAGTATCTTGGCCTGCCTCCAAGTTGGGGTAAAAAGAGACCAGTGTTGCCTTTACCTGCTGCACTGATGCTATTTTGGCCTTCTGGCCCTGGATCATCAGCCAGTATCACTTCTCAGGGTATAGCTGCCTCCATAGAGTCACAACAGGCTGCCCATCTACTTATATGAAACTCGGCCAGCAGTTAGCATGTGCATCCAGGTATGCCAAAGGCCAACATTCAGTGACCCCCACAACCTGGCTTAGGTGGAGAGCCTCACTTGCCCAGGGTCTCCCCTTCATTGCATTTCCAGTGTAATTTTTACAGGTCTTCCTTACCTTGGAACTTTACTAACATGTCTCCCACCTTGGCCAGGGTATCAACAACATGGATTCAGTGATCAATGAAGAGCAGCAAGGGCTGCCACTGGCATGCAAGTGCCTTCTGGCCTATTGCCCAGGATTATGTCCTCCGTGTGCCATCAGCCATTCCGGTCTGGGCTACAGTGACTCAGAGCAAACATCATGAGTCACCTGCCCATTTCATTGTAGCACAGTTACCAAGACTAGATGGTGACTCACTCTGGCAGGTCACCTGGACATCTTCAAACCAGATGAGCCACCCCTATGAAACATTTCATCACAGTCTGATTATCTGCTACTGGACCTGTCCCTGCACATGTGGCAGAAGCTGTCTCGTAGAGGTGGTGGTGGCTATGCTGGCCATTTGGGATAACTCCTGTGGTCTTAACTGTGTGTTATCAGCTCATCATGCCCCAGCCATATCAGGCTCATAGGTACTGCTTTACCTACTTTATGGTTTAATTGTTTTGCTATCTTCCATAGCTCTATGGCTGCATAGATCCTGTATGTTGTGTGCTGGGTACAGAGAGGCAGACCTTCCAGTCATCTTTCCTGTGCTAGGGTTCCTCTAAGTCCACCTTTTGATGCATAGCTGACCAAGCATGCAAAACTGCTGGATTTGCTGTGCCTTTTCTCAGACACAAGGAGTGAACACTTTTGGAACCATTTCTGGAGGAGGCAGTGCTTTCTGTGCCTCACAACATGAGCTTGGAGGCAGGTAGCCATTGCTGAAGGTGCTGCTGTATCTTCTGCAGCTGGTCTACTTGCCAGACAAGGCCAGAAGTCTCTATTTTTCAAGCAGAAGAGAGTGGAAAACAGCCAGACCACATACCACTGTCACAATGAGGGCAAGGAAATTTTCTGTCTATTGCTTCTGAGGCTTGTACAACATCTCCAGGCTCTAAGCACACTGTTTTCCAGTCTCCAGAGCTTTCCAAGCTGCAAAGGAGGTGGCTAAAGGTAGCCACAGCAAGGCTGGGCTTGCTTATCAGCCATTCCCTGGGGCACTACTCCCCTGCAGACACTTTGTCCTACTATACAGGACCACTCACCTAATTATTCCACTGACTATGCCAACTAAGAGCCCATTCAGTGCACCCATAGGAGATTTTCACAGGTAAAGTTTCACAGTTAAAGAACATAGGTATGTAAGAATAGCAATAGCAATAGGCAGCATGGAATAGAACAGAGAGCTGTCTGTATCTCTATCTTCATAATTCTCATACATGTTGTTATCTCATGTTTGCATTCTTACAGCATGCTGTAACCAGTACATGTGTGTTTACCTGAGCTAAATCATAGTTATACAACTATATCCCACTGTGGTCCTAAACTAGACATGTGAGATCACATAATCAGGTATTCTGAGGTGCCCATGAGTATTGCAAGAGTCTGATTGATTTTCCACAGAAAAAGTCAGTGGTGTATAACTGTGACATTCCATATGTAACAGGACACAGTACCCATAGTTAACAAATCAAGGACTGGTAGATTTATAAAACCATCTTTTTTCAGTTAAAGAATTTCATCCAAAAGCCCATCAAAGTTAGGCACTTAAAATGTAAATCTTGAGTCATGTTTTGAGCAAGGGCTTGAACTTGGATGGCTAGGTTTAAGGCCCTCGGCCCTGGTCAGATGTTATCCCTGATCAGACACTATGCATAGCATTACTGCACTGCAATGCTTGCTCAAAGCATCTGCTAAGTCTTTCCTCGGGGAGAAGAAGGACTTACATACAGAAGCCAGATACTTTATAAGCTCAGCTTCTTGGTCATGCAATTGCACATGGTTCTTATAGCACAGCACTATACCAGGAAGGCACTCTGTCACCCATGACCTGTCCATGCTGTCAACCAGAGTATCAGACTCCTCTAAAGATGGCCCAACTGTCCATGGACACACATAAGGGGTCTTCTTCATGTATTATCTGCAATCACATTGCCCTCAATTCTTCCACTTGTGTGGACCTGCCTGTTCTGGTTTCATAACAGACCATTTGGGAAACGAGGAGGCAGGCACTGCTGTGTCTTGATTAGGTCACAACTAGACCCATGAGGATATCTGGCATCAGCTCGAGGTCCATCTTTCTCTTCTGTATAGGGACAAGGACTCAAAAACTGCTGTCTATTCTACTGTTTGAATTCCTGGGACATGTGTATCACAGGCTTCATGTACTTACCAGTGGGATGGCCCACAGGCTAGCTAAAAAAAGAGTACTGTTGTTCAGGTACATCCCCAATGTGCAAAAGTGCAGGGGAGGAGGGTACCTTACACTCCTCTTCGGGGACAGGTTGTTCTGCTCTGTACCCCGTATTCCTTCTGTCCTGTAATTCCTCACAGGCATCGGGTTCCTAGCACAACTGTGACAAAACCCTAATATAGTGCTTCTACTTTCACTGTTTTTGTCACAGATCTCAGCCCAATCCATTGTCATCCACAAATGTTACTGACTTCCAGGGCTTGCACCTATACAATAGTCCTCTTTCAGTCCTGAAAAGCACCTTACACTGCATCTGTCCAGCCCTGTGCTGTCAGGTCTGTTGGCCATCAGGTATAAAGAGCACAGTAGAGTAGCTAGGTGCAATACATTGACCAAATTCCAAGTAAGCCCGTATACACTTGCATACAGTTGTAATCACTGAGCTTCTATAGATGTGGTCTAACTGACCATATAACACACAATAATTTGACAGAGAAGCCAGGTCTCAACACCTTGTCTTGGTCCATGACCCAACCCCATTCCAGAAAAGCTATTTTCAGATTATACATTCTAAATTTCAGACC
>PVJA010034861.1:0-22243 GCA_004027025.1 Myocastor coypus | reverse complement strand
AAAAAAAAAACGGTGGTATAAAACACTGTAAAAAAATGGCAAACACACTAACAAAGGTTTTGCTATTTTCTTTAAAAACAAAGTAGTTCTTCAGATTACCAAATATATGCATGTAAATTGGCAAAATATTTAAGCATTAGGTGTTCTTTTCAATAAACCAATAGAAATTAGTAGTACATTATCTGAGTTATCTTGTGTGTGTGTATGTGTATTTATTATTATTTTACCCTTATTTCTTTTCTCTTTTCCCTCATCCTAGTTCTTTACTTCTGAACATTTTCTTTTCCTTTCACAGTACTTGCTGTACATGTTTTGTTATATAGGCCTTGCTTTAACTTGGCCTTAACCACGCAGCAGAAAAGTTTAACCCCGAGGCATAAAAAGTAAAGTCAGATTAATATGCTGAGCTATAAAAGGCTCAAGTCAACAGCTTCCAGCACTGCCAGTTCTGCTGATAACCCACTACTATTATGGAATATTGCTCTATGTATACAATTACTTTCTCTTAATGAGAAGAAATATTTGTACCAATAGTGTTTAGAAAAGTTATCATGTCTGCATCTTATACTCTGAACAACTACTATGAAGACAACAATATGCATTGTATCAATTATTGTGGCTGCCCTACTAATGTTTTGAAATTGTCTCAATGTTATTTCTTATTAAAAGTAATAAAAAATATTTGCTGTACGTTTTGGATCTTATTTACTCTTGTTTTCTCACATAGGAAGATAATACAATGTTTGCACATGCAGGTCTGGTGTATTTCACTTCTGAGTATGGTCTCTGTCCAAACTGGAATTCTGTACTCACAAAAGAATTCCTTGTTCTGTTCCCCTAGATCTCTATCTACTCTCTTTTTTGTCCTGACGAATTTGGCTGTTAAGTATCTCAGAAAGGCGCAGACAGTTTGTCCTTTTGTGATGGATTGTTACATTTAGCATAAAATCTTCAGGGTCCATCCATATTAAAGCCTATGTTACACTCTTCTTTTTAAGGTTGGATAATATTTCATTGTATCTATATACCATATTTGTTTACCCAAGGACATGGAGTATTTTTATCATTGGTTTTTGTGATGAATGTGCCTCTTTTGGACCCTACTCTCATTTTGGGGGCTATATATCAGAAATAGAATTGCTGGACCATGTGATCTGTTTTTAATTTTTGAATTCTCACAGTACTGTTTTCCATAGCAGCTAAACCACTTTATATTCCCAACCCTTCATGAGGACTCCGGCTTCTGTACCCTTGACAGCACGTCTTGCATCTCTTTCATCTTTTCTCTCTCCTTCCTCCTTCCATCATTTCATTCATGTCATAACCATCATAGTGACATGAGGTGGTACATCGCTGTGATTCTGATTTCCATTTCCCTAGTGATTAGTGATGTGGAACAGCTTCTCCTGTGCCTGTTAGCTGTTTCTGTTACCATCTTTGAGAAAATATCTATTCAAGGCCTTTGTCCACTTTTAACTAGGCTTCTTTTTGTTGTTGGATTATAAGAGTTATTTGTATATTGTAAATATGAACTTTTCAAATACATAATTTGTAGGGTTTTCTTCTCCTTTGTCTTTTGATTGTGTTCCTTGATGTACAATTGTTTTAGTTCCACCAGTTCATCCTGTTCCAATGATAGAATGAATTGAAAGGTTTGTATTTGTAAACAATAAGGGCGGGTTTTCTTAGGTGAAATCATTGAGTCCTGTCAGGATCTTTCCTAGTGGCTACATCTGTGCCATTACTTCCTCACAGATGTGAAACCTTTGTTTCTTTCAAGAAAGACGTAGAATGGGAAGAAACTGGCAGTTTCTCATGTAAGAACCTGCTCTGGTTAGGCAGTTCTTGCATTTTGCCAGGCCTCTGCCCTTGTCGTGGCACTTAGGTGAAAATGAAGGAACATTGACCTTTTTTATAGCATTTATTTCTTTCCTCTGTCCTACACCAGTATTGCTGATGAATACAAAAATACAACCTGTCCATCCAATTTGCAAACACAAAAGCAGGAGGATACCTTAATGGAAGCTAAGCTGCCATATCATGATGCCCCAATGGGGCTCAGAGAGCCCACTGAAGCCTTGTGTGGTGACACAGGCCTGAGACCCCAGCGCTCAGGCCAGCCTGGGCCATAGTGAGTTCAAGGTCAGCCTGAACTAAAAGTGAGGCCCTGTCTCCAGAAACTAGAAAACAAAACGAAGAGCACTGCTGTACTCTTGTGTGACCCCCTGGGCCTCTCAGTTTGTCCTCTGAAGGGGACCCTTGGGGAGGGTTCCTTTCCCTGACAGAATGACTGACTGACTGACCCACTCACTCACTGATGGCTGCCATCAGAATCCACGCCTGGGTAGTGCAGTTGAGTGTCAGAGCCTCATGAAAGCTCACAAACCTCTGTGCCCTTCTATAGAAATTTGGGGTTCACAGTAAATAAGCAAACCAGGGCCAGCTGAGGGCCGTTTCCCTGCAGCCCTGCTGTGGCCTTGCTGCCTGGTGTTGCCTCCCTTTCAGGCAACACCGCCTATACAGTAGCGCAGCCCAGAAGCAGGAGCCCAAGACTATTGCCAAAGCTTGGAGTATACACTTCTGGAACCTCTTTATAACTGCTTAAAGAGCAACAGGAGGATAAATTCCTGACACCAGGTGGGGCACGCTTGTGGTCCCACTGCTAGGGAGGCTGAGGCAGGAGGATCCCTACCAGGCAAGCTGTATCCTGACTCTACCAAATACATAAAAGTAAATAAATAAACAAATAAATAAATAAATATCAGCTAAATAGTGAGTTGGTAGGGTGACAACTTTGAAACATTCAGAAAAGCAGATGTCCAAAATAATATAGCTTGCATATGTTACTCAGGATTCTTACAGAATTTCCAAGCAGGACATAGTGGCCCATGCCTGTAGCCCCAGCAATGGACTTCATAGTGAAACCATGGACTTTGTGGTAAAGCAGTGTGACCCTTTTTCCTTGCGAGGAACGGGCAGTTTAATGGGCTTTGCCTGTAGTCACACACAAAACCACTAGGTGGCAGTATTAGGCAAACTATAATGGAAGCTGACTGTTGCTACAGCAAGTGGGACTCAGATACTAAATGAGGCTAAAATGTTGCTAAATGGTGAAATATTTAGTAACCAGCCAAATAAGAGTGGCTAATGGTTTTATATAAACATATGTAAAGCCGGGCGTGGTGGCGCACGCCTGTAATCCCAGCACTTGGGAGGCTGAGGCAGGAGGATTGGTGCGAGTTCGAGACCAGCCTGGGCTACAAAAGTGAGCTCAAGGCCAGCCTGAACTGCATAGCGAGACCCTGCCTCAAAAAGACAAAAAAAAAAAATTAAAAAAAAAAATAAACATATGTAACATTTTCGGCATTTAGAATTTAAAACAGATACTGTATTGTGTGCTTTTCTCCTACACAAACTGATAAAGTATTTCAACACAATCATTAAAGCAGTTGTTAAACTCTTTTGATATAAACATAAGAATAGAGGCCTGACAGGATGGCTCAGTGGTCTAAAGCGCCTGCTTAGGAAAGCTTGGGTGGCTGCAGGGACCGCGGTTCAATCTCTGGCACCACATGCTGCGCCAGCCTGCCCTTAGGGCAGGCTGAGCCAGCCATAAGATATAAATAATTAAACAAAAGTTCTGAAACAAAAAAAAATTAAATTAAATTTAAAAAGATTAATAAGAAGCCGGGCGTGGTGGCGCACACCTTTAATCCCAGCACTTGGGAGGCTGAGGCGGGAGGATTGGTGAGAGTTCGAGACCAGCCTGGGCTACAAAACTAAGCTCAAGGCCAGCCTGAACTGTACAGCGAGACCTTGTCTCAAAAAGACAAAAATAAAATAAAGATTAATAAGAATAATTTTAGGTTCTTATTTTTTGTGGGTCCAGTATAATAGTTGGTCCTTGTAGTAATCTTAGGGAAAAATACTCACTATTACTTGAAAATTATTGGACTAACCTAAGAGACTTGCAAGTCAACAGAATATGATAAGTATTACTTACAATTTTTGTCTTTTGGAGTCTTGAGTGGATCATAAGCTGTGTTTTTAAACAGTTGAAGCTGGGTGCAGTGGTGGTGCCTGTAATCTCAGCTACCTGGGAAACAAAGGCAGGAAGGTTACAAGTTCAAGGTTATGTTGGGCAACTTGAGGAGAAAGGGCTTTGTGAAGAACGACATAACCAGGAATGTAACTCAGTTGTAGGGAACAAAAAAAGAGGGAAAACAATTGGAATTAGTGGACACAGCTATTGTAAACCTATATTAGAGACATCAACTCTTGTCTTCCCAAATAATGTGCCCCGGCTAATTCTTGGGTACAGAGGAAATGGTAATAATATTCAGACTCACCTTTTGCATTCTTTGTCAATAACTATGGTTATAAGTATCAACAATAGGTAGATATTCTCAAAATTCAGAAAGAGTAAGGGGAGGGAACAGGAGTTTGTGTGGAAAAACTTACGTAGAAGTTGGTGGGTGGTGAAGGAGGTGCTTGTGAGTTCTAAGGAAGGATAAAAATAAGGAACAGGAAGCTGAACTATGAAAGTGATATTTATTACACTCTCTGTGCCTTTTTGAGAACTTAGAAACTAGGTTAACATGTTGCAGTATATTATCTGAAAAGCTAGTTTTAGTCGTGTTGTAGAAGGACGAATTGGCAAAGTGAGGATAGGCAGACCTTGGCATGCTCTTATGGCTGGCAGATGTTTGTACTTGTGTGCAGGTTGCAGGAGCAAATTCCACCTCCCATCTTAGGAGCAACTGCTGCTTCTGTGTCCCCATCTCTGTTTGCATTCATTTTCATTCATCATGTGTTGACTGAGCACGTAGTATATGAGAGTCGCTGTTGTGGGCATGGGATCCTGCATTGATCAAAGCAGACCAAATCCTCACGCACAGTCTACGGAAATGAAAGCCAGTAAAAATGAAAAGGCAGGCCGTGGAGATAGCTTAGTAGTCTAAGCACCTAAGTAAGTGCCAGCACTTGGGTTGATCCCTGGTATCTCATGCCACCAAGTGCCATGCTGGCCCCTGATCATGAACACTGAGTTGGCCACTAAAACTGGGCATGGTAGCACAAACTTGTAATCCCAACACTGGGGAGGCTGAAAAGGGGATCGTTGTGAGTCCCAGTAGCATAGTGAGACCCTGTACCAAATACATAAAATTAGGAAAAAAAGAATGTACTGTATGTCAGGTGTATGCTGTGCAAAGATACAGAGTAAGGAGTACAGGTGTGAGCAGGGTTGTAGTTTTTGTGGGTACAGGCTTCAGAGGTCAGGTGATTTTTGAGTAGAGCCTGGAAGCCCCAGGGGATGGGTATTGGCTGCGAGTGTGGAGAGCATTCCAGGTCTAAGGACAGAAGCCCCAAGGTAGAGGTGTGGCCTCAGGCAGGGCTGGCTGGACCCCACAAGGGATGGTGGAGGAGTCTTCCAAGCCTTTAGGGCCTGAGTACAAAATCAGCTTTCACTCTGCAGGAACTAGCACTTAGGAACTGGAGTTGTACTGGTCTGTTTCCTTTTTCCCCCTTTATTCTGGTTCCTACCTGTTTTAAAAAGTAATCATTTTATACGAATTTACAATTTTTAGGTTTTTCATTTCTAGTCCTCTGACCATCAGATTCTTCCAGGATATCCTGTTTTACATTCATAGTTTTTATTGTGAACTCATACTCAGTGGATTTTGTTTTCTACTGGAGACCCTTCATGCCCAAACTTGTGCAAGGGATCTGTACAAGGGACTTTGTGCTTACTGAAGGCCCTTGTGGGAGTTTTGTTGTCTTGAGTTTTAACTATCACAGTCTTTGCTTACCTTTTCTTGCCATTCAAGTAGGATAAATCTAGACCGCAAATTCAGGTATGCTCGACCTTTAGATTTTTGTTTTTTATGGGAATGGTCTGTCCTTTTTCTTTCGCAGGGCTCTTAATGCAAGTGAAATTCCTTTGGAGTCACAGGAGGCTGTGAGTGGAGTATGTTTAGGCTGCTCTGGGAAAGACTGATGGCTGATATCTGACCCGGAACAAGCTCTTCCTCCTTGAGCAGCCTTAAGGCTATGTCTTAGTAGCTCTAAAACTCCCAGATCATGACTCTAGGGGCTCGTAGGTCACATCCCTGTAGGCTACTGAAGCAGCTCCCAACATGCAGTCACTTTCAAGTAATAATTTTGCTGAATGTGAACTTTGGTGAAACTCCTTTTCTTCAGTATTTAACTGTATTACTCCATTATCTTACTGAATCTCCTTTGTGTTTTGAGAAACATAATGTGGATGCAATTCTTGTTCCTTTGTAATTCATTCTTAGGGGCTGGGGATTTGCCTCAGCAGTAGAATGCTTGCCTAGTGAGCTGGAAGCCTTGAGTTCAGCACCAAAAAAAGAATAAAACCTCCTGTAATTCATTCTCAGCCTTTGGAAACTTAGAATTTTTTGCTGTCTCTGCTTAGCCTCTCAGAATTTGTCTAGGTACAGGGCATACTTACCTAAAGTGGCTTTTAGAGACTTGGCTGTATTCTTTACATAGCACAATTTCTACAAATATATTCTCTCCATCTCCCCATAGTCAGCATTTTATACTGTGCTGACTCAAAGTTCCCCATTTTGATGTATTTCTAGCTTGCTAACCTGTTCTTCAGTTGTACTCATGCCATCAGTTGTGTTTCTCATATTTACTATTTTCACATAATGTGATTTTTTTTTTCTCAGTGGTGGGGGTTGGACCCAGGACCTTGTGAGTGCTAAGCATGCACTTTGCCCCTGGGCTGTACCTCCAGCCTTTTTCCGTTACTCTCTTTTATGTGTTCTGTAGTGTACTTACTGGTATATTTTGCAACTTGGAGTTCATATATTCTAAAAATTCTGCTTTCATTAATAATATTGTTCCTTTGTTTGTCTTTCATTGTGATTGTGTTTGCGGGATGTCTAGTGATCTTGGCTTCTGAACTCACATTACCAAGAGTATTAAACTACTGTATTTAGGCAGTGTTGGGCCAAGTAAGAGGACAATGAGAGAACTTATGTAGCACCTTCATAACCTACTCCTGGGTGCTGAGGTTCTGGCAGGCAGCAAGGCTGGTAAGGAATTTACCTTTGAATACTTTAGAAAAAAAAAAAGTAGTGCATATATTCCTCATTTAATGTTCCACCTGTTTAATGATGGTTCAAACTCATGACTGAGGTGCTGTTTGGAATTAGGATCCCCTGATTAGACTTGTAACCCCCATTTGGACTTCCAGTGCAGGAATTGAGGGCATTGTGGCCTTACAGTGGCTTCTATAGTATGATACTATAATTCTTGAGATATATATATTATATATTGTTATATAATATATAATATATTACATATTATTATATATTATATATTATATATATTATATAGTTTAGTACAGGGTCTACAGGGCCTAACAGATCCAACTTGTAATGATCCTTCTGTTTTTCAGCCTCCCAAGTGCTAGCATTACAGGTGCACGCCCAGTCTCAATTGCTGTCTCAGCATGCCCTGGGGGCAGGGCTGGCACTGCAGGTTGGAGATCAAACCTTGGTCTCTGAGTCTGCCTAAGCAGGTGCTTTAATCTGCTGAGCTATCTGTCCAGCCCTTGCTGATTATATTATACAGTACAGGGCCATAGTTATACAAATAAAATCAAAGTCAGGTTGGAGTTTCCTCTGATCATTTCTTTATTCTGAACTTGTAAAGTCAGGTTGGAGTTCCTTTTGACCATTTCTTTATTCTGAATATTGTAATATGTATACTAGACAATTTTTCACTCAGTGACCAATTTAGGTAATGGTTTGTCATGGGAAGTGAGCTGAGATACTACAAGAGGACTGTCTGTATTGAGAAGCTTTATTAAGCTATTTTCTTACTGGGGAAGGAAGGATGAATAGGAAGGGCTGGGTGAACGCTGTCATCTTGACACTGTTACCTACCCTCCGCTGTGGCTGCTGACAGATGTCATGGGGACGTGACGGTCAGCACTTTGTGATGACTCCACGTCATTGGAACAGTGTTCTGTCTAGTGCTGTGTGCCTGGCATGGGCCTTGCCAAGCAGGACACTTACAGAATTTCTCCTCTTGAATTTTTTCCTGAGTTATTTTTCATCTCTCTTTTCTCTCAGTTCTCTATTTTTGTGAAGACCATTGAGCTACTTGGACAGGTTTAGTTTTAATTTATTTTCTCTTTTTCTTTCTCTTAGTGTTTTTAAATTAAGTTTATGGGAACAATTTATATACACATAATAATCATATTCATCATGGGGAATTTGTACCTGTACAGGGTATATCTTGATCTCTTTTTTTTTTCATTCCCTTTTCCTCTTTTCAACCCCTTTTCCTTCTTACTTAAAAGCTTTGTCTCCATTTTATCCTCATTTCTCCTTTTTTCCCCCTTTTTTCTTCCTTCCTTTTTACCTCCCCTTCCTAATTCCCCTTTCCTTTTGAACAATTTCTTCCTATTTCACAATGTCTGTTATGTATTTTGGTCCTTATTTACTCTTTGAGTTTCTCATACCATAGAAATGATGCTGTATTTACACATGTGTGTCTAATTTATTTTACTTAGGAGTATGGTCTTAAGGTGCATCTATTTACCTAGAAATGACCTGAGTTTATTCTTCTTTATGGCTGAGGAACACTCCATTGTATTTTAAAAACTGCATCTTTTTATCTGTTCATCTCTTGATATGTATTTGGTTTGTTTCCCAGATTTGGCTATTGCAAAATGTGTTGTTATACACATGGATGTGCATGTATCACTGTGGTATAATGCTTTTAATTGTTTTGGAAAGATGCTAAGAAGAGGAGTAGCTGGGTCCAATGGTACCTCTAGTCCTGGTTTTTGAGGAATCTTTGCACTGATTTCCACAGTGGTTGTACCAGACTATATTGCCACCAATGTAGAAATGTGTTCTTTTTTCCCAATAGCCCTTCCAGCATTTGTTATTAGTGGATTCCTTGATAATAGCTGTTCTTTCTGAAGTCAGATAGAATTACAGCAGTATTTTAATTTGTATTTTTTGAATGATTATTGATGTTGTTCACTTTTTCATAAATTGATTTTCCATTTGTACCTCTTCATCTGAGAAGTATATATTCATTTTAGATGCTGTTATGGTTTATGTCTAGTTGTCCCCCCAAAGCCTTATGCAATCATGGGGCAGGAACTTCTATAGATTGAGACTTGACTCATGAGTCACTGGGATTATGGGTGTAGCCTAAGGTGGATAGGCTGAGGCGGAAAGCTTGAATTTAATATAAAGAGAGACAGACTAGCGCTGTTGCTCTTTGCTCCCTTGGTTGTTCCATTGCTTCTGTTGCTATTGTTACTGTTTCTGCCGCCATGAACTGGGTGTTCTCTGCTCTGTTCCACTCAGCCTTGGACCAGCCTAGTATGAACTGAAATCTCCAGTAACTGTGAGCTAATAAACCTTCCCTTCCTTCATCTTGAGTGTTGGGTATTTGTCTCAGCAATGAGTAAAAAGTACCTAAGACAGATGCCCATCTTTGGATTGAGTCTTTCAATTGGTCGAGAGTGATTTTTTTCAATTCTTTGTTTGTTCTAGATATTAGTCCTTTGTCTGAGGGACAATTAGCTAATTTTTCCTTACTTTGTGGAGTATCTTTTCCTCTGTCAATGATTTCTTTTGTTGTGCTGCAAAAGATTTTAATAAGATGATATCCCAATTGTTGATTCTTTGTAGCATTTCCATGGCAATCACAGTTGTGTTCATAAGTCTCTGCCTACCCCTATGTCTCCAAGAGTACTACTTACTCTCTCTCCTAGAAGATTTAGTGTTTTTGTTTAAATACTTAGATCTTTGATCCATGGAAACAGAAGAAATGAATAGATTCCTAGATATACATGAATTACCAAAGTTAAAAAAAACAAATTTCTAAAAGTTCTAAATAAGCCAGTATCACTGAGTGAAATTGAAAAATCTAATTAAAAGCTGACCTATAAAGAAAAGCCCAGGTCCTGATGGGTTTACTGCTGATATTTAGAGATCTAATAGAATTACTCCTCAAATTCTTTAATTAAAAGGGAAGTAACATTCCCAAAGTCATTTCTGGAAACACTATTATTCTGATACCAAAACCAGAGAAGGACCCTATAAAACAAAAGAACTATAAGCCTGTCTCCCTAGTGAACATAGATGCCAAAATTCTTAATAATGTACTGGCAAACAGAATGCAGTAAATCAAGAAGACTATATGTCATGACTAAGTAGGATTCATCCTAGGGAGGCAGGGATAGTTCAACATGCAAATGAACAGATGTAAAACACCATATGGACACAGCCAAAGCCAAAAATTATGTGATCATCTCAATAGTCTCAGAAAAAGCATTTGATGAAGTCCAACATCCATTCATGATAAAATTGGTATAGATGATCTTTATCTCAGTCTGATAAAAGCCATCTATGACAAACCAGGAGCTAACATCACACTAAATGGTCAAAAGCTAAAAGCTTTCACTCTAAAATCAGGACCAGGACAAGGATGTTCACTATAACCACTTCTGTTCAATATAGTTCTGAAAACAATAGCCAGAGCAATTAGACAATAGAAAGATGTAAAAGGAATAAAAATAGAAAAGGAAGAAGTTGAATTATTTGTAGATACATGACACTCTACATAGAAGATCCCAAAACTCCACCAAAAGACTTCTAGATTTAATAACTAAATTCAGAGCGGCGCGTCCGGAGGTCCCGCAGATCTGTTTCTTGCTTCAACAGTGTTTGGACGGAACAGACCCAGGGACTCCCTCTTTCATCTTCCACCCACCTTCCAGGTACAGATTTCAGGGCCATCTTGCCTATCTCCTCCTTCCAGGACCGGACAACACCGTTCTTTTGTGGATAACTCCTTATTGCTGACCAACCATGACCTCTCAGATTCGTCAGAATTATTCTACCGAGGTGGAGGCTGCTGTCAACCGCCTGGTGAGCCTGCACCTGCGGGCCTCCTACACCTACCTCTCTCTGGGCTACTACTTTGACCAAGACGATGTGGCTCTGGAGGGCGTGGGCCATTTCTTCCGCGAGCTGGCCAAGGAGAAATGCGAGGGTGCCGAGCATCTCCTGAAGATGCAAAACCGGCGCGGCAGCCGTGTGCTCTTCCAAGACGTGCAGAAACCATCTGAAGATGAGTGGGGCAAAACCTTGGATGCCATGGAAGCTGCCCTGGCCCTGGAGAAGAACCTGAACCAAGCTCTTCTGGACTTTCATGCCTTGGGCTCTGCCAAGACTGACCCCCATATCTGTGATTTCCTGGAGAAGAACCACTTCCTAGATGAGGAGGTGAAGCTCATCAAGAAGATAGGTGACCACCTCACCAACCTCCGCAGGCTGGCGAGCCCCCAGGCCGGGCTGGGCGAG
The DNA here is from genome assembly GCA_004027025.1 of Myocastor coypus. Lineage (NCBI taxonomy): Eukaryota > Metazoa > Chordata > Mammalia > Rodentia > Myocastoridae > Myocastor > Myocastor coypus. The sequence continues at coordinate 10,874 of PVJA010034861.1, read as the reverse complement.
TACCTCTTTGAAAGGCTCACCCTTAAGCACGACTAGGAGGTCACAGAACCTGGCGGTCTCTTGCGGGGCTCCTGCATCCCCTGGCATCAGGGCTTCGGCCTAACCCTCTCCCTCCAGCCACTAGGCAGCTTTCTCACCTTTCTGGAGCCCCCTTCCAAATCTTGGACCAAAAGAAAATAAACCCTTTTGCAGCTAAATAAATAAATAAATAAATAAATAAATAAATAAATAAATTCACATAGCTGGATACAAAGTCAACACTGAAATTAGTAGCATTCCTGTAAACAAGTAACAGACTCATTCAGAAAGAGTTTAGGGAAACAACACTTTTCACAGTAGCACTGAAAAAAAATTAGCCACTTAGGGACTAATCTAATGAAGCAAATGATATCTACATTGAAGACTACAGTACTCTGAAAAAAAGAGATAGGTCAGCGGCATAAGTGCCTGCCTGGCAAGCCTGAGGTCCTGAGTTTGATCCCTGCTACAAAAAAGGGAGAGAGATCAAAGAGGATCTCAGAAAATGCAGACAGCCAGGCATGGTGACACATGCCTGTACTCTCAGCACTGAGGAGGGTGAGGAAGGTAGATTGCTGCAAGTTCAAATCTAGCCTGAGCTACACATGAGTTTAAGGCTAGCCCAAACTGAATTGGGAACTTTTGTCTCAAAAAAAAAAAAAGAAAAGAAAAAGATAATCCCGTTCTCTTGGCTTGGGTAGGAACAACCCATTTTGGGTAGTGAAAATGGCCTCATTTCCTAAAATTCATTTTGAACCAGAAGAGACCTAACATGGCAAAGAACAGTTCTGATCAACAAAGGCAAGATAGGAGGCATCAAAATCCCTGGCTTGAATTTATACTACAAAGCTATTGTGATAAAATCAGCAGGGTCCTGGGAAAAAAAAAAAAGACCTAAGGATCATTGAAACAGATTAGAAGATGTAGAAATAGCTCCAAACACCCTCAGCCACCTTATCTTTAATTCTTTTTTTTTTTTTTTTTTTTTTTTTGAGACAAAGTCTCACTATGCAGTTCAGGCTGGCCTTGAGCTCACTTTTGTAGCCTAGGCTGGTCTCAAACTTGCACTGATCCTCCTGCCTCAGCCTCCCAAATGCTGGGATTACAGACATGCACCACCACACCCAGCTCCACCTTATCTTTGAGAAGCATGTTCACTGGAAGAACAATAGTCTCATTAATAAATAATGCTGCAAAAGCTGGCTTTTCATATGCTGAAGACTAAAACTAGACCCATGTCTCTCACTATACACTTAATTTCTTTTTTTTTTTTTTTTTAATCTCTTTTCTGGGAGATATTCCTAGTTGAGTCTTCATACTCTTCTAGTTAGTACTTAAAAATAAATTTTATTGAAGTATAGCATGTAGATGGAAAAATGTACATACTATGAATTCAGAACTTAATGAATTTTTACAAGTTTTACCCTTCTAAATCTCATGCAAATGAAAAAATAGAACATCACAGTGTTTGCATCCTGGAAATCTTACTTTTGCTGCCTTCCAGTCACTGTTTCCTCCCAAAAGTTTACTGATTTTAACACCCTGGCTTAGGTTTTAAATGGAGACATAGTCTCTTCTCTGTGAATTGCTCCTTGCAGTATTGATTCACTTGACTCTTAATTGACATTGTGTTGTTTATAATTTGGGGCACTGCAGATTCAGTTTCTGTGAACACCCGTGCATATGTCTGTTGTATGGGTGTACACATTTCTTTTATGTATCTATCTAGGAGTTGAAAGTTGAACCATAGGGTATGCCTATGTTTAGCTTTAGAAGAGTTTGCTTTTCTTCCTGTGGGGCAGGAATTTAGAAGTTTAGCTGGGCGGTACTAGGATTGTAGTCAGAAAGTCAAGGGACTACCATGGCCTGTAGGCTTTATCAGGGCTGAAAACCTTCCAGGCTGGATCACTCATGGGGCCTGGTGGAGGCCCTGTGCCTTCCTGTGGTCCTGTACATCTTCTTGGTGGGACAGCCAGCTCCTCCCAGGTAAGGGGTACTACCCAAGTGGTAGTGGGCCTCTGAATTTTGGTCATCCTATTGGATCTTAGGGCTACATTCTTGTGGCTTTATTTTATAGTTTCTTGATGGCTAATGAGATTGAGCAACTTTTATCTATGTGTGGTTTTATTTTTTAGTATTTTAAGGAAGGGTCTACAGGGTGTTCACGGTATCACTACTAGGTCAGACTCATAGTGATCCGCCTGTTTACAGCCTCCAAACAGCTAGGATTACAGGCATGTACCAACATGACCAGTCTCTTATCAGTCTCACCACGCCCCAGAGACTCTCACCATGCCCCAGAGACAGGACCAGCACAGCAGTCCTAGGGATCGAACCCCCAACCCCTGTAACTGCGTGCAGGTGCTTTAATCCACTGTGCTATTTGGCCAGCCCTTGTAGTTTTATTTTTAAAAATTGTTCAGCTATTCTATTTTCAATTTTTAGTAGTTTATAAAAACTTTCCTGAACATTCACTTTCCTTGGCATTGTTTTTGTCTCTTGAATGCAACAATTTTAAAAACCTTTGTATATTAGTAAGGATGGTTTTCCAGACCCTTCAAAGCTTTTATTTCTCCTTACTGTTTCTTTCTTCTAAGATCCCTTTTACCTCCTTATTCTCTGCTTTTGATGTTAAGGATTTCCCTTAAATGTCTCCAAGCCTTTTGCTGTTTGTATGTAAGGTCTAGCTTTTTAAAAGCAGATTGCAGTCTCTGTGCGAGGTGACCCTGCACTCTGTGCTGGGGCCCAATGGGATGTCACTGGGAATGCCCACTCTCAGGCTTTGTAGGTAGGTATGTCTCCTGATCCTGCCCGCCCTGTGAGTGGGTCAGGTTCTCTGGAGCATTCTCTCCACTGTCAACCTGGAGACTCACCAGAGTAGAAACTGACTTGCGTGAATGGAGTTGGCGATCGGTACAAGCTTTGAACTCTCAACTGTGATATGTGTCTCCTTCCGCTCACCATCTCTAGACCCCCAGGCCTCTGCTGGATGAGGTCCAGCAGTAAGGGTATTTGCTCAACAGCAATGTCCAGTTCTCCTGTTCTCCAGGAGAACTGGCTGGATCCATACCTGCTCAGTTCTGACCCTGTGTGCCTGGAGTCAGTGTAAGGGGTCACAAAGTCAAAGAGCCCTCAGTCTCATGAGACTGCCCCTTCCTCAAATGCCCGTCACAAACCCTGGGTCACCTATATTTCTGATTGGCTGTAAATTAGGGTTTGCCACAGTTCACCTCCGAGCTTGAAATTTGGTAGAATGGTTCATGGAACTCACTGACATATTTTACTTGCATTTACTGCATATCATCATATCAGAAGTAGCCAAAAGGAGGCAATGTTCAGAGCAAGGTGGGGTGAGGGTACATGGTCTGCAGGCCATCCTGAGCAGGCTGCCCTTCTAGCACCTCCCAAGTTCTGCAGCCTCTATGCTCCCTAAATCTCACTCTGCTAGAGTGTAGAGCTCGTACTCCAGATTCCCCCACCTATCCCTGGAGACTGGTGAGCAGGGCTGACAGTTGCAGTCCTTTATTCACATGCTCTTTCTGATGTCTGGCTCCATCTGAGGCTATTCCTGGGCTTGATCCTGAGCATCCTCATTAGCATAACTCAGATGTGGTTGAAGGATATCCTCATGAGTAAGAAAAGATGCTCCTATCACTGAGGAAATTTCAAGTTTAGAAGTTCTGTGCTAAGAATCAGAGACCAAGACCAAATCTCTCTTTGTGTTATGCCTCAGGGACAGCAAGTAGGTAGAGTGCTGGGAGGGGATGGGTATTCTGATCATTGCTTCTGGGTTCCACACACCATGGGCACTACAGACCCTGGGGAATTTAACATTAAGTTGGTTGCTTTTCTGAGTTCACTGTTGCTGGCTTAAGGTTTGGCTTTCTCAGGTTTGCCACATTTTTACCATTACACTTTGGGTTTCTAGCCTAGAAGTGTTACTGTCTTCAGCTCTTTATCTTTGTGGATTCATGCCTTTAAAAATGCTTTCAGTGTCATTCTTAGGAGGTTGGAAGGGATAGAGGAGCTAAATAAATATGTGTGCTCAATCTGCCATCTTTAGTAGTTATTATTTTCTTTAAAAAGTAATTTAAGAATACTTGCCACTACAAAATTAAATTTTCTGTTTATTAAGTTAGGTTTCCTCTGCAAGTATTCCAGCTTTTATGAAGGTCATTTTTCATTGAATCTTTGTCAAACAGTACTCTTGTACTCAAAGCGACATAAACATAGAAAGCACTGTGAACCTTGTCCACTCTCAGACCCTATTTCCTGGGTCTCAGCTCTGCAGGCAGTTTTGCTCATTGTGGCTCCCATCTGACCCCACCTACCGTGAGCACCTCTTAAGGCCCAGCCCTTCTCTGTAAGTTGTCTTTTCAGCATCTATGTACTGTCTGTCCTCTGGAAGCTGGGAGTGTGGCGGAATAGTAAAGGGAAAAAAGGGGATTAGGTTTTCAACATCTGCACATAGGAATTAATGTTCCTTTTTTTGTCTTCCTTTCCTTTCCCGTCTGTCTGTCTGTCTGTCTGTCTTTCTTTCTTTCTTTCTTTCTTTCTTTCTTTCTTTCTTTCTTTCTTGCCACCAAGCTGTCTCCCCATACCTCCCTCCTCTCTTTTTTACTTTTTATTTTTTTGGGTGCCAAAGATCAAATGCAGGACCTTGTGCTTGCCCAGCAGGTACCTATGCTACTGAGCTATCTACTTGGCAGGAATTACTATTAGTACTTCTGCAAGTATCCAGTTTCCAACAGGATAACTTTTCTAATTGTCTTATCAGAGAAGGACTTTCTCTTGTTCTTGATAAACAAGTTGTATGTTTGTCACTGAGCTTGCTTCATCCAAAGTCGCAGTTCACAGGATAAAGCAAGCCCACCAGGACTACTCACAGGTGATTCAGGAGGCTAAGAAATGAGTATTTTTATGTCCACCAAAATTACTGTATTTTGTGGTTTTGATTATTTAGGCTGCTTGAAAGAACCAAACATAACCGTTTTCTGAAATTCTTTATAAATTTTGTTATACATGTCAACAGAGTGGATAGCAAGCAGTGATGATAAAGATCTCAGAAGTCCTCCGTTGGAAGGGATTGGGCTGTCTGGATGAGGGCCTGTGGGTGAGCAACTCACACCTACAGCTATGTGTGGTCACTGAATATCAACCGTTGGAGTATTTTTAAGGGAAGTGGGTATTGTGGGCAAAGTTAGCAATAAATGATGGCTTTCTAAATTATTTTCCCTCTGCTTTCAAGTTGAACTAATCAACATAAATAATCATCATAGCTTGAAAGATTATGTCTAACTTAGAAGTGAAGTGATATTTCTCAAAGAGCCATCAGGGATTCCAACTCTGAAATGATCAAATTGATGTTTAGATTGATAGATTAGGTCAGTTGAACTGACAGATACTTGAGATATCTGTCATTTTATTCCAAATTAAATAAACTGTCAAAGTGGCACAGCATCATTTGTTTGACTGAAGAATACTGATTCTAAGGAACCTGCCAGTAACATACAGCCTAATTGACAGAGTAGGAGTATGAACCTAGATCATTTGATTCTGAAGCCACAGTGCCCCAGTCATGCGAGAGCTACAGGGCTGGACAGTGGTGGTTTATCCTGCACATGAGGTGTAGGGCCTGTGCTGCTGAGCATCATCATAGCTAATGTGTGGGCTTTTTGTCCTTGGTGAGTTGCTTGGGATGGACCTGCTGTTCTGTGTGAAGACCTTTAGAATTCGGAGTTGGGAGGCTCTCTGTTCTCTTACGCCCTTCCTCTGGCCACCTCACGCTGCCATAGGCTTTTCTTACCCTTATTGCATTGTCCTGTCCCCACCCATACCTGTGTCTCCATCCCCCATCTGTGCCTCCCCCTTTTCTTATAGCTCCGCCTCCTCTTAACAAGACCTACTGGTTGGGCTTTGCTGGACAGAGATTTCAACAAATAAATGGGTGAATGTAATTGTACAGAACAAAATCAGTTTATCAAAAGTATAATTCTCAATATTTTTATTTGTACTGAGTGACATGGGGTAGGAGAAATGTGAAAGTCACTTCCTGAGAAGCTTCCTCAGGTCAGCTCCAACTCAGACCAGGATACAGCCTCCTATGATAGACTATCTTAGGATTTGTCATTAGAAATTAAATGACAGGTACTGAATGATACCTAGCTTTTCCACTAGAATACACACTTCATACAAGCAGGAGAGCAGGCCATTCTTAGGAATGGTGCCTCAGGGTCTCAGTCTGTCCAGGGTCCTGTAACAAAATGCCATAGATTCTGTGGTTTATAAACAGTATTTATCTCTTACCGTTCTGGAGGATGAGTTCAAAGTTGAGGCAACAGTGCACTGGGTGGTTGGTGGTGGCGCGTTTCCTGACTTCTAGGTGGCCTTCTTGCCTTTGTCTCTTCATGTGGCAGAAGGGATAAGAAATCTGTTTAGGGTCTCTTTTATAAGTGCACCAGCTCCATCCACAGAGCTCCACCCTCATAACTTAATGCCTTGCAAAGGCTCCACCTCCTACTACCATTGCTTGATATTTCAGCATGGATATTGGTGGAGGGCAGGAGGATAACATTTAGCATAGTAGAGGATTCCTATGAGGGTAGATGGGTGGATGGATCTCAGTAAAGCAAATAAATGGAGAAAAAGTCATCAGTTTTTTATTATTATTATATTTCATCTTTTCCTGGTACCATTGTAGTGGCCTCTGAACTGCTCTGCCTGTCATCATGGTGCTGTCATCTTACTGCCTCACCCCAGTTTTTTCTCCAGCAGAGATCTAATCTTGTTTCTTTACACTGTGAGGACCTTCCTGTGGGTTGTTCCTGCTCTTCTGTCAAGTTTAACTTGTTAGTGAAGTCATTTCTGCACACTAGCTTGTAGCTTGCAGCATGGCAGACTTATGCCAAGCAAGCAGGATGGCTTCAGGGCCCCTTTGGAGATCCGTGCTGTGAATCCCTACCCCTCCCTTCATGTTGTGGATGCTGAAGGGCTTGCAAGTCAGGCAGAACACTGAGCACTCAGAACTGTGGCTGCTCACCTGTTGAGCATGCTGCTTGATGCTTTTGAAAGGTCCAAGTCAAGCTCTTTTTGGTAGCTCCCTCATCATGGAGAGTGAAAAGAGTAATACCAAGGAGACCTGACTGCAATTGATGTTCTTTCTAGTCTGCCTCAGGCTAGTTATTTCTCTTTTATTGGTGTCTTTTTTAAACTTTAAAAAACTCTTATGAGTACATGTTTGCAGTGTATATACTGATGACATTCATTGTAGCCAGTTGGTACACATTTATAGAACATCTTAATTCTCTTCTTCCCCTCTCCTCCCTCTCACTCCACCTGTCCCTAGAGCTGGATGTTTCAATTCATCTTTTCTGTGGTCATAGAAAAATAACAATCTTAGAGGACATGGAATGAGGGGAGACAGCCTTTCCTGCTTCACTCAGGCATCGGACACTAAAGAACAACAGAAGGAGACATTAGCTGGTTTTGTCAAGATATCAGTGATGTTGGAAGCACTGTGCCGTCAAAATCCAGGCAGCATGCATTTACTTAGCATGGAGACTGTTGTTTAATGTGGAAGGAGACATGGGCTTTTAACACCACAGGGATTTCAGTGGCCAGAGTGTCTTTGCAGGGGATGGGTTGACAGTGTCCTGCTTACAAGGGTCTGTAAATCATCACTAGAAGGTTACATAAAGCTGCATGATCTAGGATTTCACACTTGTGAAGAGCAAGTGGCATTGTTGACCCACATTAGAGATTGCTCAACTGTGACACTTTTGAAGAGTTGTCCACAGGGTTTTTTGTGGATCAAGTCTATGCCCTGCAGCGTGGTTAGGGCCATCCTCATTCTTTACCTAGTTTCTCCAGATATTGCTAATGAGGGGAGGGGTGCACAGTCAGCCCTGGCAGTGGACCCCAGTGTGTGTGGTGCAGGTGGTAAGCAGAGCCTTAGGAAGAGGCAGCCCACATGCTGAGGAGCTCGTGACCCATGACATTTGTTGAGATCTCTTGACCAGGTAGCATATTTCTAGTAGTGGACTGAAATAGCTTTGGTCAAAGCTATTAGTAAAAAATTGTTTCAAAGAAGTTTAACATCTGTTTTCATTTCTGCTTTTGTAAGTTGCTTTGCTACTCAATTCCTTTATTTTAACTGCCTTCCTCTTGGGACTTAAAACATTTGAGTATGTCAGAGTTTGCAGTCCAGCTGGATATTGGCTTTGTTCTAAGAGAAATAAAATATTAATAACTAATAGGATTGAGTGATGGCAAGTTTAATGCTGGTGAGGCTCAGATGGTAACGAAGTAGATCATTTAATAAGAAAGGGAACTAGCAGTCCGTTTATATTCAAGATTCACTTCCTATTCTTGTTTATCATTGGAAAGTTGCACTTTATGATTTTAGATGCAGATCATTGTATTATTCTAAGAAAAAATTTCAACACATTAACCATGTCTATGATGATTACACAGCAAAATATGCAACACATAAAAACAATCTCACCCTTATCTTGGGATTATAGGTGTTTTTGTATATGGTGTGTGTTGAGTTCTGTAATGCCTCTGTGCTTCTGTTATCCAAGGTTAAAGAAAAAAAGGCTTTAGGCATTCTGACAGCACAGGAATGGCTGCTTGGGCAGGATTAAAGTAACTGAAGGGACCTCACTGATTGAGCAGAGAGAGAATGTGTTAGTAAAGTAGCTCAGAGCATATTTGTCTGGGCAGAGAAGCAATGCTGGGTGTCACAAAACTAGAATCAACCCGAAATTTTCCTCTTTTCTAAAACGACATTTTCATGAACTTGGTGTTTAACATTGACTGATAGTATATAAACTGATATTCTGTAGTCTCTGATCTGTGTTGTTAGCTGTCATCCCAGTGTCCAGAACAGTGCCCGTCACATTTTTTAGATAAATATTTGTTGTATGAAGGAATAACCAGACTAAAGATGTTTGTCTATCACTGACAATATGGGGAAAATGTGGAATAATATTATGAAATGTTGAGGTTATTCCATTGGATGCTTTTTAGTGGCAGAATTTACCTTTCTAAGAAATCTTAATTGGTACATTTTGAGTGGCCCTGTCATGCCCTAGAGCTTTGTGTACATGTGTTCCCAGTGTAAATGAATATTCAGAACAGCCTTCCAGAGCATAGATGCTGTTACTGCTTTGTTCTCCATGGGTAGGCAGCGGTTTGTGGCTATTTAAGTGGCAGGGGTGGGTAGAAATCTGTGCACATTTCTTTCTAGGCAACATTCCTAATGCTGCTTTCTTTTTTAAGGAAAAAAAAAAGTTAGTTCATGTTTATCTGTACACTATACTAGAAAGTAATTTCAGTATGTAAACTTGTCAAATTGAATTTTGTTATTTTTTAACTTCACCTTTATACAAATTTTTTTCTTTTTGATATATTTGGTCCAGGGCTTCACTAGGAGCTTGAGCTCGTAGTGATCCTCCTGTTTCAGCCTCCTCAGTGCTGGGATTATAGGCATGTTCATCATGTCCAGGCTGAGTAGCTGACTAAGGGCACCCAGGGGCAGGGGCAGGCCAGTGTGGTATGTGGTACTGGGGATTGAACCATAGTCCCTGTGCTTGCTTAAGCAAGCACTAAGCCTGCCGAGCTATCTCATTGGCCCTTATACAGATATTTGTACATACATATATTTGTATCTAAAACCAACTATTAGTATTTATTCAAATAATTAATCATATTTTATTGGTACATTGTTAATATACATAATGACCACATTCATCATAGAGCCTTTGTACCTGTACATGATATAATCTGAGTTTTTTCCCATTCTCTTCTCCTGCCTCCAAGACCTCCTTCCCTCTGCATTTATAAAAGCTTTGTGTCCATGTGGCATTTCTTAAATAACCATAATATTACTTTATGATTCCCAGACATAATGTACTAGTAAAAGTATATTCAGATTTCTTCTAGTACAGCAGTGGTGAATCTTTTAGAGCAGTGGTTCTCAACCTTTCTAATGCCATGACCCCACAATACAGTTCCTTGTGTTGTGGTGAACCCAAACCAAAAAATAATTTTGGTGGCTACTTCAAAACTGTAATTCCAAATAAATAACATTTTCTGATGGCTTTAGGTGACCCTTGTGTTTTGGTCATTCAACCCCTACCGGGGTCACGGTTGAGACCCACAGGTTGAGAACTGCTGTTTTAGAGACTGAGCACAGAAATAGTGACCTGAAACATGTTTTTTTGTTTGTTTGTTTGTTTGTTTGTTTATTGCAGAGTGCTAACACTGTAATTAAGCTTGAATATTGAGGTTTTAGGTTAGAGAAAAGCAACTGTCGCCCAGTGTTCCACTGCTGTAGTGTCTTGGCTCATCACTACTATTCTAGTGCTGTAGAAATGCTTTTACATTTGGTTTTATACTTGTTTGTTGTGGCTCCTAGGCTGCTACTCACCTCTGTCTGACACCATCTTCCCTTTTGTTGTTAGTATTTTCATACTTTATTAAAATGGGGATTACTGAGACCTTAGGTTGGCTTGCTCAGTATATGCCCTGGGATGCTCCTTGTACATCTATGTAGGCAGAGGTGGGTGTTCCTTGCCTCATTCTCTGAATACATGCTTCTGAACACAGTGTACACAGCTCCTGTTACAAGAACTCTGGTGGCCCGGGCGATAAGCAGAGTCAGAAGCACATGCTAGAGGATTCTACAGACCCTGCCACACTAGCGGTCATAGGGCCAACATCCTGCTCTACTCACTCAGCAACAGTGGTGACTCTGGTGCTCAGCGTTGCTACCAGGACTGATTTCCCAGCCTTTCTGATGGATGGCAGAAGAAACAGCTCTCTTTTTTTTTTTTTTTTTTTTTTTTTTTTTT
>PVJA010034860.1:0-22214 GCA_004027025.1 Myocastor coypus | reverse complement strand
TCGTGGAGGTTTCAGTCCATTTTTGGTTGGCCCAAGGCTGAGTGGAACAGAGCAGAGAGCATCCAGTTCATGGCGGCGGAACAGCAACAAAATGGCGGCAGAGGTAGCCAACCAACACGGCAGCAGAGCAGCAGCAATAGCTCAAGTCTGTCTCTCTGTCTCTCTTTATATTACATTCAGGCTCTCCGCCTTAGCTCCCGCCCTAGGCTACACCCATAATCCCAGAAGTACTTCTACCCATAATCCCATCAGTACTAAAACCTATAATCCCAGGGATCATGGATCAAGTCTCAAACTCTAGAAGTCCCCGCCCAGTGACTCCCTGAGGCTTTGGGGGACAACTAGACATAAACCATAACACTGTGCATTGCTTTATCGGAAGTGTATGCTTAAATGACCCCACTGACTACTGCACTGGGACACAAAGCAGCTAAAAAACATAGAAGACAAAAGCAAGAGACAATGTGGTTCCAGGATGGAGGAAGATTCTGGACGATTTTTAATTAACATGATGCAATTTATGTTAGCAAATCCTAGCTTAAATAAGCAATCTAGATGTGCAAGGGTAAATAAGCGATGCTTATCCTTAAAGAACTTTTTACTTAGGGGGACAGTTATAGAGCCACAAAGATATCACACAAGTGAGAATGAGATCAGCATATCTACTGGTGAAAAATTGTGTGGGCTCAAGAAAGACGTGGCTGAATTGAACCTGGCAAAGTACAGTGGGTTTCTACTGACTATGGATAATGGTTAGGTGATTCAGTCTGAGAAAATACTAAGAACAGCATGACCAGCAAAGCTGGACTCTGTTTCTTCCTTCTAGTCCTGCCTGGGCTACTTAGAATCTGTCCCACACCTATAAGCAAAAGCTCATCCAACAAAGCAGTATATGTATAAATAGAAAAAAAAAATATATTCTAGTAAGAGACACATGGCCATTAACCCTTTCATATCACTTCCCCTGTTTCCAACACACTCAGACACACACATCCTTAACGTGACTTTCTGAAGCAGTTCTGAAGTCCTTCTTTCCTAAGTACCTGTATGGGTATAATTTTTTAAAAAGTATGGTAAATGTTGTAGTTGCATCTGCAGGACAGGAAAAGCAAGCTTGGAAAGCATTAGGGTTTGTTCTGCTCTGCCCTATTTACCACATCTGGCACCTCGTGAGTTATGTCTCTTCTCCAAAGTCAAAATGACCATGGAAAGTAAACATGTTGAATAACTATAAGAAGTTGAGTTGACTCCAAAGCCTACCTATAGACACGCACTTAAAAAGCACAACAAGTGGTGAAATGAAAGTACTCATGTGGTGCTGTATAGTTGGAGCTTGGATTCTAGAAGTGAGTTAAAAGGAAGGCTACAGAGGACTGGCCTGATAGCTCAGCGGACTACAGCGCCTGCTTAGGCAGAGAACAGTGGCCCGGGTTCGGTTCACAGCGTGCTGTGCCAGCCCCGCCCCCAGGGTGCGCTGAGACAGCGATTGAGACGGGGCGTGCCGGCGTGTGCCTGCAATCACAATGCTTGGGAGGCCAAAAACAGGAGGATCACTATGAGACCGACCTGTGTAGTGAGGCCCTGTAGATCCTGTCCCAAGTGCAGGAGAAAAAATAAAAAGGAAGTGTACAGAGCCCATAATAAACACAGAAGGGTTCACAGGCCCCAGTAGGGGCCAGGGCCAGGGTGTGATTTGGAGGACACTGGCCACGTGAACATAGAGGACAAGGTGGTCAGACGAGGGAACGTTAAGGAGCCCAGGAGCCAGGCTACTGTTCTGACTGTCTACGCAGACAGTGAAAGCACAAAGGAAGGTAATCTTGGAGAGCATCAAAGCGAGCCAGACAATGGAATGTGAAAAGCCTGCTGGACGGTGGGCTCCGTGGTGGAGCGAGCGCGCTGCTGGGCTCGGAGGAATAAAGCATTTGTAAAAAGCAGAGCTAACAAGGCCGACAGCGCCTCTTGCTCATGCGCACCACCAAATCCTAGAGGACAGGAGCGTGCAGAGGAAAACAGCTCCCACTTAAGAGGGCTCTGGGGAAGCGGGGTCCTCAGGGGAGGGCTGGATCTTAAGGGGAAATTGTTACACTAAGATTCTAAATTAGGTGATAACTGCGTCTGAATGTTAAATTGGGCTCCCTTCCTCCTGGCAGTGAAAATTTCATAAAGAGAGAAATGATAGGATACGTAGTCCTTAGGATCTGACAAAGGCAGGCATATCATGCCTTTCAAAAGGGAGGAACATTTTCTAAAATTTCATGAATTTTTCCTGTGGGTTCATAATTATTCCTATATCCTTTGCGCCTGGAACAAAGCTTGAACTATCACCAGAATACAAGAAATGTTTAACCAAACTTAGCTAAGAATGAGGTTTATAATGGACAGTATCTTGAGTGACGGTTTTTAAGAGTAAAAAATATATACTTATTTTAAACTCTAAAATAGGCCACAGTTGTAAGGTCTGTGTCTTCATCTTAGCTTTGAATCAGAGCTATCTTTTCAGTGGCTAAGCTATGTAATTATAAAATTAGCTTTAGCAATTCTCCTTTAGACCCATGTGCCATGTATTATAAGGCACTGAGACAGTTAATAGTTTCTAGTATTTGCTTTTATTCTTTCATTTTCAAGAAGAAAACATACCATTTAAAAACATGCAAAGCTAATTAAAGCTTTCCCACTCTTTTATTATCTGAATGTAGTTGCAAATTCTGACTTAAAACTCTTATCAGGAGACTCAACATCCCTCCATGAGCAGCAAAGAACATTCAATTAACACTTCAATACAAGTGTATTTTAAATAAAAAATATACTTTCTTGTTAATCTTAGCCTTTACAAATGCAAATACTCAATTCTAAAACTCATAGACAGTGTCCTTCCTTTTCATTCTTGAGGGAAAATTGTCTCCATTTTCAGGGAGACCAGAGTTTTTGGAAGTTGTTACGAAGTTAGAAGAGTATCTCTGTAACACTGAGGTAAGAACTTTGCCTTCAGAAATGTGTCCGTTTAAAATATCCTTAAATGCCGGGTGTGGTGGCTCACGCCTGTAATCCCAGCACTCGGGAGGCTGAGGCAAGAGGATTGGTGTGAGTTCGAGACCAGCCTGGGCTACAAAAGTGAGCTCAAGGCCAGCCTCAACTGCATAGCGAGACCCTGTCTCAAAAAGGCAAAAAAAAAAAAAAAAATCCTTAAATATCAAAGTGTATCGGAGAACGTAGGTGAGATTGCACTGAGGAAAAGTGACCATAATTCCCATGATGCCTTTCAGAGCTATCCTAATCATGAAGCCCTTGGACCGAGCGCAATCAACTGCTTCTTCAAATTTGGAGTGAGTCTGAGTTATTCTGACAAATAATTGCCAACATGGTTACAGTCTTACTCAGCTTAAAAAAACAACAACAAAAAAAAAACCCTATAAGTAAATTTTGAAAGTATAGACCCTTCAGTGACATTTCCTTAAATCGTTCCCTAGACACTGTGAGATAAAAGCAAAAAATCTTAAGCTGCTGTATATTCGTGTGCAATAAAATTAAGATCACCACAAAAATAATGCATGAATTAATTGGGAGGTGTTGGTTTCAGATCACATGTACGTAGTCTGCCTAAAGTACTATATGTTGAAAATCAGGTTAATGGAATTTTCTTCCCTTAATGTCAAGGAGCTGTTTGCTTTAATTTTCTCAGTAAGTGCCTTAATTTGCTCTACACCTGGCGAGGAGATAGTCTTTGAAAGTAGGCAAAGGAACTAGTATGGGAGACTGACTCAAAAGTATCGCATTCTTGAACATGTGGGATTCCACTGGCAGAGGGGAAGGACACTGCCCCCAGAAGATCATATGTATGGTCCTGTACATGGTGCCTGGACGTACGAAGGGAAGGGGCAGGAGGAGGAGAAAACAGCATTAAGCTGAGATTGTGCAACTCAATGTCACGGTAGAGCCATCTGCAAACCATACGCCTTCCTTACAACAGCCCTCAGCTGAGGGTCGCTGGAGCCTGGGCTGTGGGCAAAGGGTTCCAAGTAGCCACGTGTCATCTGCGGTGGGTGCTACTGTCCCTTGATTCTGCCCTAAATCTAAAGGACAGTCTTTCCTCTAGCAGGAGGTGTCAGTGTTTAAAACATGAAACCTCATTCTCTTCTCTTTGGTTCTGAAATTTAGAGAAAATTGGGAAAGTAGCAGCATACAGTGAGGGCTGAAGAGCAGCTGTGGAAAGGAGCGTTCCTTGGTCCTCGGCCTGCATGGTAGAAGCACCCTTCAGGGCTCAGACTGGTCCTAAGCCTAGATAGCAGAAGCACCCTTCAGGCCTCAGACTGGTCCTAAGCCTGGATAGCAGAAGCACCCTTCAGGGCTCAGACTGGTCCTAAGCCTGCATGGTAGAAGCACCCTTCAGGCCTCAGACTGGTCCTAAGCCTGGATAGCAGAAGCACCCTTCAGGCCTCAGACTGGTCCTAAGCCTGGATAGCAGAAGCACCCTTCAGGGCTCAGACTCCGCACATCTTCTCATGTTGAGCCTTTTGGTTTGCCTGCATAGACTTAGCCCCAGCCTGGGGTCATGTACCATAGATCAGGGGCTGGAGGATTGCTGAAGGCTGGAGTTCCAGAGAAAGGGACAATACTAGGGTCTGCAAAACTGGCTTCTCTGGGTAAGTTGACCACACTATTCAGTGTTATCTCAGAAAAGAGGAAGGGGCTATGTGCAGAAATCTTTCGCGGCCTGGGGGGCACTAAGTCATGGGACAGTCTCACCGAAGCTTGAGTTTCGAAGTCCAATCTATGTCATTCCTTCTCCTCTTCAACCTGTCAGTTAGTGGCTTAGACCACAGTTCAGATGGGGCTACTCACCACAGTGGAAGATGGAATAAAGCTGGGAGGACAAAAAATACCTAAACACAGGAAGTGAGAAGGCCCTGGGGATGTGTGAAGTAACAGGACCCGTCAGTCAAGAATAAATATGAGAAAACCAATGTAATATTCTGCACCCGAATCGAGTAATAATAATAAAAGTATAAAAGAGCAGGCACAGTTTAGAAGCACCGGAAGCATTAGCAGGTGATGTGTTCCTTGGCATTTGCAAGAGGAAGCAGCTGTCTCCCTGCAGAGTGAAGATCCAACCATTCCTGTTTGCAGACAGCCAAGAAAATGGTATCCAGTTGCCTCCCTGGTCTTTGCAAAGAATTACTGAAAAGTGGGACAACTTTCTTAGTGTAGAGCTTCGCATGATGAAAGAGTTAGACATCGTGTAATGTGAGGATGAATAGAACAAACCAGAGATGCTTAAAATTAAGCATCAGAGGAAGAAAACTAGGGTGAGTCCAACAACTAATAGTAAACATCTGAAGGACTACGGTGCGACAAAAGAATTTACCTGTTCTCTATGGGAAAACACTTTCCAGGCATAAAAAAGCCCGCTTCATCTTATAAAATAGATACATTGTGTGAAAATGTTTAAGTCTATTTTATGTCAAGGCATGGTTTCATGTGAAGAGAATAATTTTAGGTACAATTTAAAGGAACTTTTGCAAATCTTATTGCCCTAGTGGAAAATGGGAGGGGTCTTTTGATCATTGACGGATAGCCCCTAAGTATCTGTTTTAAGAATCTGCCTTGGTCCTACTGTGTTTTTTTGGAAGCTGAGGCCAAGTTTAACAAGCCAGTTCTCAGCATAGAGCTGGGTCAAAAAGTCAATTAAGCTACAGGTATTGCTCTCAGAGGCTGAATGGGAAAGCAGGAACCAGCTGAGACTAGAAATTAAAACATGATACATCTCAGAATAGAAAGTTAAAGTGCATATCTGCTCTATGCCTTGTGCCTGCTGGATTTTGAAAAATGACTTCTTGAGCAATTTGCGAAAGGCCTCCTTCACTCAGCTGAGGTCTCCAGCCTCCAGAGACAGCAGTGGGTCTCTCTCACCTTCCCCTTCTGATTGGCTGGTGAGCTGCGGAGGCCCTGGCCAGAGCACATGGCAGCCCACCTGAGCTGTTTTGATGTGAAGCACCCTCGAAACCTGAGGTGCTGCGCTGCCTGGCCCCGAAGCTAAGTGTCTCATGAGCAAGAGTATCCAAGTAAAACTGTATTGTAGAGCAGCATCGTGATAGCCATCTGATGTTATTACCACCAAGGGACCGGGCAACCACCTGGATAACTCTGAGAGAGGGGTTTTACAGGCAAATTTCTTAAAACATTATGACCAAATACTAGAAATTCTATTCTCAGCTAGTATATATTCTCTGAGTTAAAAGTAGTAGCAGTTGGGCTGGGGAGATATCTCTCAGAAGTCTACCTGTCTGCCTGGCAAGCACAAGAACCCAGATTCAGTACTCAATACTGTATACCATGCCAGCTGGCACCTTCTGGCATACCATACTGGCTCCAAAACCAGGTGTGGTGGCACAGGCCTGCAATCCCAGCACTGGGGAGGCTGAGACAAAAAGACCACTATGAGTCTGAGCTGCACAACAAGACCCCATACCAAATAAATAAATAAATAGATAGATAGATAGATAGATAGATAGATAGATATGATGATTAAAAAAATGTAAGGTAATAGTTAATTCTATCATAAAAAGAAATATTAATTCTAAGCAACAAAAAGGAATTTATTGTTTGTTTTCGAAGGTGATTTTAGGGAATTCAAGGGAGAACTCCTATGTAGGAGCCTGGAAAATGTTTTGAGGATCTTAGCTCTAAATGTTCAGAGTGACAAGAATTACCAGCCCAAAAACTTCTCTCCTGTGAATAAACCCACAATCATGAGAAATACATATGTAAATGAATACTTGCACACAAATGTTCATAAAAGCATTACGCACAGCTACCAAAAAGCAGAAACAACTTCAGGAGCCACTGCGGAGGAGGCTTGAACACATACTAAGTGAAGTCAGACACAAAGGTCACCAATCATGTGACTCTCTTTCTAAGGGTATCTGGAATACGAATGTGTGTCACTCAGATCCTACTGCCCTAAAAAAATACTATCACATGCTGGGTGGCTGATACTACAGAAATTGATTGCTCACAGTTCTGGGCATCCAGAGTCTGAGATTAGAGTGCCAGTAGGGTTGGAGTCTGGGAGGGGCCTCTTTCCTGGCTAGCGCCTCTTTCCCTATCCTTGCATGGAGCAAGAGATCTCTGGTATACCTTCCTCGTTGTATGTAGGTGCCAACCCCGTTGAATCTAGGCCCCGCCTTTGAGATCATTTTGAACTTCAGTTGCCTACTCAGAGTCTCTATCTCTATTAACGTCCCATGAAAGCTGAGAGCCTCATCCTAGAGCTTCAGATAGACACAATCCTGTTCACAGCAGTTGGTTAGCTCTATGAAAACAGAAACAAAGTTTAATGTTGCCAGAGGCTGAGGGGAGGAGAGAATTGAAAGGGACTACCTAACTGGGTACTGGGTTCTATTTTGAGGTGATGGAAATATTTAATAATTAGAGGTGGTAGTTGAGCTAAAACATTCTAAGTGTACTAACTGCCACTGAATTTCTTACCTTACAATTGTTAATTTACCTTAGGCTGGGGAGGTAGCTTGGCAGTCCAAGCACCTGCCTGGCAAGCACAAGGATCCAAGTTCAATCCCTCGAACTCCAGATGCTCTATGCTGGCCCCAAAGTGGTATATGCCTGTAACCTTAGCACAGGGGAGGCTGAAACAGGAGGGTCACTCATGATCCTGTATCAAATAAATAAACTAAAAAAAAAAAAACACTTAAAAAATAAACCATGAACTTCAACTCAATAATAAAGAAAAGTAAAAATAAAGAAGCAGAAGTATAGCAGGAAAAAAGGAGAAGTAGAGCTCACCATTCTTAAGTCACTTATTCAGCTGTATTGTGGAGGTTAAAGGAGCAATAGTGGCCTTCTGCGACCAAGTTCTGCATCCTAGCCATCCTGGAATCCGGGGTTCCACGGCCCGGAGTATTCATTTCTAGCTCATTTGTCTGTGGTCTGCTCTGCAGTGGACTGGACTATAAGCTACAAATGATGACCATGTCTGTTCTGTTTCACCCTCAGCCTCCTCAGATGAGCATACAGAAGGTCTTGCTACCACAGCATGGCCTCTCAAAGGTGAAACTCATCACAGCCCTTCAAAGCCCTTACTCAAATTTCATTCTCTGACTTCCCATTGGCAAGTCAAATTGCAGAGCCAGCTGCCAATAAAGAGAACAAATACACTGTATCTCTAATGGAAAGAACTATACAGTCCCACACATAGTAAAGGGCAAAGATGGAAGAATAATAGAAAGCAGACACAAGAATAAAAGAGCAATTCATACTGAGCTAGCAATAAAAACCTGATCTAGCAGGAAAGACAATGTGATTGGACTTTTGCGTGTTACATGGCAGTGGTAGCATATATAGTTGGTGGAGGTGGCGCCATATTTCCTTAATATACGCAAGTTGTCTCGCTCTCCTAGATAAGCCGTTGAGAAGCAGTTGTGAACTTGATGAAAACATGGGAAAGTATGAACTGTAGCCCAAGGTAAATCAAAAAAGACACATCTGTCTACCCTAGAGCTCCAGAGTGTTTTCCTTTTAGGGTCTAGATCCACACATTCACTTACACATTTACCCGTGCATTTCGCTGTCAGCATAGAAGCTCTTAATGTGTGGAAGGCGGAGAAAGGCTGTGTGGAGCAGCAAGGGAGGTGCACCCCGTGCAGTGGCCCGTAGTTACGATGTTCCTGGTCCTGCAAAGGCATTGAGGCTGCAGCTGTGAAGAGACGGGAACCTAGGAACCTGAATCAGGAGGGCATTGATCTATGGAACGTCATGAAATTAGGTATCAGCAGGTTTGACTGATAACCAGGCAAACTTGACAGAATTCTTTATTAGATTTCAACCTCAAACATAATTTCATAAGGGACCCCTAAGCCAAGATTAGATTAGCTTTAGTCGCATCATCATCTTGCAGTTCCACCTGCTCTTCTGATTTTTTACTGATGAGTTTAAAAATTGATTGTCTGGTCAGATTTTGGTATTTCTGAAGCTAAAACACAGCCACCTGAAGAAGGCACACTTGAGACAGAGGTAGGGGAGTGAGCTGCGCAATCAGAGCATAGACTCAAACTCGGCTTTGCTTTTACCAGCTCAGGAACCTTGCTCAAGTTATTTAATTCTTCCTTGTAAAATACAGACAATAATACCAGCTCTGAGGATTGTCAGAAGGACTCCTTAACGCAACTGTGACAACGAGTGATGGAAAGATGACTGGAACCCTCACCAAAGACTGCACTCACCGGTGAGGCAGGGGAGTCCCAGGGTGTACGGTACACAGAGAGCTACAGAGGAAGCCCAAAGAAGCTATGCCAGGAGGCACACTGGGATAAGGCCATAGCTTCTCTGGCCTTCAGGAACCTAGAAAGGTAATCTCCTACTAATGAAACTACTTCAACAGATGAAAAACTTAAAGGATCTTGGTCTTTTTCCTTTGACGTTCCCATAAAAAGTTTTAGAGCCTTCTAGCCTCTCATACTCTTGTCAAACTCTGGTAAAGGTTTTTCTCCTGTGTGCAAGTTTCTCGAAACAGCCTCACACATCTCCACGCATTTGCTACAGGAAGAAGTGACGGCCAATGTGAGAGTTGTGCGGTCCCTCTAGCTTTCTCAGTGTTTGGGTTGCTTGAGATCAATGTTAAAAATGGATGAAGAGTTGAATTAAGCTATAAAATGGATCATGAGAGCAACCATGTTCTTATTATTCATTGCTGCAGCTACATACCTAGCAGTGTGATTGCTATAAGATTAGTAAGGAGCAAATATGTGTGTAGCAGACAAAAATAAATAATTGCTTTCATTGGCTCAATATATGCTAATTATTCTCTAGAAAAATAATCAATGAACAGGCTCTAGCTATCGTCTCAATTTTTCCATTAAAAAAAAAAACTATCACTATTGAATATCTATTGATGCTGGGTGCTATTTTAAGCACTCGGAACAGCCATCTAACTAAGCCATAGGAAGGAGATATTCCAACTTTTATAATTCACAAACCAAGCCTCAAAGTAGGCCATGAGCTTTGCAAGTTAATAGGCAGCAAGTAGGAAGCACAGCTAGGATTCTTACCTGTATTCTCCTGCACTTTCTGGGTTCTCTCAGCCACAGGAAGTAGACCATATCAGAATGTTAATATATTTGGTAAAACCTGTATTTTCTGAACTTCCTCCAGCTTATTCCAGCAGTTTATGTCGGAATAAATTCATCTACTTTTTTTCCATAGCTGCATTTTCAGCTTGTATACATGAAGGCAGAGATAGCAACACCAGCTACCAACAATAGGCTCTTAATTCAAAGAGAACAAGGCTATAAGAATTGATAGATTAATCCCAACAAGGCCATGAATTTGACAGCCTATAAGACAGTGGTTATCAGCTTTGATGCCACATCAGAATCACCTAGAGCTTTTATAAGTACAGGTGTCCACGTGTCTCGCTGTTCTCTCATCGCTGAGACAACATACAAAACACCCAAAGTTAAAGGAGAAAAGATTTATCTAGCTCACAGCTTGTGGAGGTTTTGGTCCATAACCAGTTGGCTCTAAGGTGGGGTGTCATGGCAGAGGAGCAAAAGTTCCCGGTGGCAGAAGACGTCAAAAGCAACAAGAGCAAAAAAGGGGGAGAGCAAAGCTTACATTGTAAGAAGGCTACCTGCCCTAGGACGCGGGTAGTGCTCACACCGTCTCCAGGTCCTCCTGTTGTGCAGGATAACGATGTTTACAAAGTTAGGATCCTGGCCCCCTGCCGAGTCACTTAATTAAACTCCTAAGCTTTAAAAGTTGGCACAGTGAATCAACGATAAGTTCACGAGTTTGACACCCAGGCCGCAGAATGTTCAAAGTCTCTGAGATCATTGCAGCGCACAGTAAAGTATAAGCATGCTTACAAATAGAAGACAAGACACGTTCTTACTTGCCATTCGCTCTGTAGCCATAGCTTGACAGCGAGGGGATAGACACAGAAGAGGAAAACGAGAGCAGAGACACAAGGGCAGCTGTGACCAAAGACCAAAGAGGACCTTTGGAGACTGGTTACCCACCTGGTCTTCCTGATCAACCTTTGCAGTGTTGTTACTTAATAGGCTTTTCCCCTTGGACTGCCAAACTAACCCGTTCAAATGACACAATAGCATAGTCTTTTGCTAGAACAGTATGATTTTGAAAAGCGGGTATAAGATTTGGCCCCACATCAGTGTTTGCAAATGACACATTTATTTCCCAATGTCTGGTTGTGAGGTTACAGACTATCCACTGAAATTTTGGGGAGCTTGACCAAGATGGGTTTGGACCTTGGGCTGAAGCCATTTCCATACTTGCTGGCTAAGGATTACTTTCCTTCACAAAACAAATTCCCAGATGGGACACAGCATCAGATATATCTTCTTCACAGATAATAGTAAATCATGAATTGCAGCTGAAACCGTAAGTTGATAAAAATCTGAGATTGAGGAATGCACTCTTGAAGTTCTGTCTCTTTTAAAATATTTTGTATTTCTAGCTATATTTGGAAAACCAGTCATGTGGCACTTGCACCCTCACACACACACACACACACACACACGGGTATGAAATCTCTCATCTTGTACATGGATTACATCATGTAAATTTAGAAGAGACAAAGTGATACACAACCTTTCAGATGCAAAAACCAATTAGTGTTTGTGTGGAGCTGGGCTCTGAAAATAGAATGCAGTGACCTAGATAGCTGTCCAGGAGAAGAAAACCAGAGCTCCAGAGTCTGTAAAACAGAGCTGTAAAACAGATATGCATGGAATTAATCCTTCACACTAAAAAAGGGTTCATCAAAGCGTTCCTTTAAATAGAAAGCTTGCCTCATGCATTTAGGGTGCATTTCTGCCTCTAAACGCTGAATATATCTTGGAAAATTTCAGTTCAAACGTAGCTTCTCTGGAATAGAGCAATTGTATGAGATGCTAGCTCTGTGGAACTGGTGGACCTAGGAAGGTTGAAGAAAAGAGGGAAGTGAGGGGCCAGCTGTGGGTGTAGAGCCCAGGATATTTGCCGTATAGCTACTACGGGTTCACCTTTCAACATCACAGATCCAATTCTCCCCTCAGCGGTGTATCTCCTTTCCTAACATTTTGGTGCTGAATCTTTCACCAACAGCCAAATTCCTTTCTCTTTTGTTCCCTCCTTTGCCTTCAAAGTCTTTCCTGCATGAACGCACAATAATCAGCAGTTTTAACACTGTGCTGACAATAACCTTAAAGGAGCATACTTTGTTTCCCTCTTCTTGATTGGCTTCTGCTCCTGTGTCTCTTCTCTGCTTTTGCCTCCCGTTCCCTTTCCTTTCCTTTCCTTTCCTTTCCTTTCCTTTCCTTTCCTTTCCTTTCTCTCCCTCCCTTCCTTCCTTCCTTCCTTCCTCTCTCTCTCTCTCTCTCTCTCTCTCTCTCTCTCTCTCTCTCTCTCCCCCTCCTCTCTCTCCAGTTTACCCCATTTATATATACAACCCTGACCTCAGTTTTAAGCCTTTGTTACATTTTCAATTTCTCTCCTGCCCCACCTTCTCCAAGCCCATCAAACCTAATTGTCTTCTGCAAACAAATTTCCCAGGTACAACCTGGTATCTCCATTACAATCTCCAATGATTCTACATTGCCTCTAAATTGTGTGAAGTGATTTTTTTCCTGGAGTCTAAAGTCATCTGTAATACATATTTCTATCCTAGGTTCAATGATTCAGGACAGACAGTCTGGTACTGTATTCTCCCTCTCAAAAAGCATTTTAGGTTTATAGAACTGTGTGAAATATTCTTTGGTAGACCCAATCACTGAAGAATTACTACAAGTATTTTATGGGTCAAGGCCATGATGTTGGACTCTCTACAGTGTTTCTGACAATCTTAGAAAATGCAAAACTAACCTACACACAAGATATCCATAGTATCCCTGGTGAAATGCACTAGAGACAAACAGGAAGATCCACTGCTTTTCATAGGCACCCCAAGGTGACCCTACAACTGTGTATCCCCATAGCCTGACAATTCTTCCCCTGAGCTCCTCCCCCAACTTTGTCAAATTATTTAATGTCCTTCAGCAGCTACTCAGTCAGCCTAAGCACCACATGATGATGAAGGCTTTCTGAGTCTATTCCATCCCAGCCCATATTTTCCCAAAAAATTATAGGCATTTTTGTCATATCATGCATTTCCATTATTTCCCCTTATAGTCATGTATCCTATCCCAATTAGCTGAAAAATACTAGAATATTTTTTTTTCTTTTTTAAGAAATTTTACTGTATGTGGTTAAAATTTGGAATTTTGTTTAAAATAAGTTAGAGAAGTCATCAATGGGTCTATGAGTACCATCTCTTATATTTGTGCAATTTAAATGAATCAAATGCTGCATTCTCATTTTTTTTTATGCCTACCTTTCCTGTCACGGTCAGATCTACTCCCATCAAAACATGATGGAGGGCCGGTGAGAAACCTCAGTGGTCTAAAGTGCCTGCTTAGGCAAGCTCAGGCAACCACAGGGACTGAGGTTCAATCCCCAGCACCACATGCTGCGCCAGCCCCACCCCAAGGGCAGGCTGAGCCGGCCATAACATACATACATACATACATACATACATACATATATACATACATGCATGCATACATACATACATGCATACAGTTTTAGCTGGGCATGGTAGTGCACGCCTATAATCCCAGCACTTGGGAGTCTGAGGCAGGAGGCTGAAGCCGGAGGATTGGTAAGAGTTTGAGACCAGCCTGGGCTACAAAAGTGAGTTCAAGATCATCCTGAACTGTACAGCAAGACTCTGTCTCAAAAAGACAAAAAAAAAAAAAAAAAAAAAAAAAAAAAAAAAAAAAAAAAAAAAAAAAAAAAAAAAAAAAAAAAAAAAAAAAAAAAAAAAAAAAAAAAAAAAGATGAAATGCAGAGTATTCAAACATTTTCCACCCATTACCATCCTATTAAGGCATTAAATGCTTACCACTTTCTTTTCAATGAAGTAAAAAAATTAAACGTATGTTAGATAGACATATTTTTTGTTTCTCTTTCCCTTTCTTGGGGTATTTATCTTTCTCAGTGTCAACAGTGAATAATTTTAATCGTTGATGTTCTCCACTATACTTCTAAGGCATTCTTCTGCTAGTCTAAGTTTTTGTGTGTCTGTTACAACATAGTTTATCAGTCTTGTTGTTCCTTTTTGTCTTTAGTTTGCCCTTTCTTATCACTTTTGTTTTTTATCCCACCATTTTTTTAATTATTATTATTTTTTTTAGTTTTAATACCAGGAACTCATCACTTCTAGAATTTTTCTTTTTCTTTGATACTATGGGGGTCTATGATACCTTTTCCTGTAGCTATGGGTTCATTTTAATTTATTTTGCTTAGAATTTATTGAAATTTCAAAATCTCAATATTGGAATCTTTTATAAGTTCAGGAATTTCAGACATTATCTCTTTTAATATTACTTTACCTTACCTGCTTACTATCTCTTTTTTTGCATTCTAATGAAATGCATTTTTAAAGTTAAACTTATCAGTCTGCTTTCCTTTTTTTTTTTTTTTTTTGTCTTGATGACACACACTTTTGTTTTCTGTCATTCCAACTTTTACTGAGGCTGCTTTTTGAAAAACCACATTTCAGGTCAATATTCTAGTTCACTATCTATAACCAGTTAATTCCTCAACTTCACTCATAATTCATTCTTAATTTCTGTTCCATTTTAGGCTTTTAACAGTTTGACTGTACAGTGCTGAAAAATCTTTTAATTTTACATATTTTATTTGCTTTTGTTCTTTAGACATATTTATTATATATTTCTAAACTCCCTAGTCTTTACAGCTATAACTTGTTCTTTTTGTTAATTGTTGCTTCTGCTGCCTGGTTTTCAAATGCATTTGGAGTTTTTCTTTCTACTGTGGAGACATATTTCTTAGGCCTTTGTCTCTGGTAGTTTGTGTGTGTGTGTGTGTGTGTGTGTGTGTGTGTGTATGCGTGTCTTGTATTTCACAGTGGGAACTATTTTTGCCCTGGCTGGTAATATAGGAGCACTAACATGCCAGAAGCACAATAAAACTTCAATTTAGAGTCTTTAAGAAAGCAAATGCATTAATAATTCTTCTTCAAAACTTCTTCATGTATAGGCTTGTGGATCATACTTCTCAAGGTTGCATTTCATTTCTTTTGATTTCCATCGTGCTCAATATGAAATAGATAACTTATCTGCTGGACTTTCTTATATAGAGTGGATTTTTCTGTCCTAGTTTACCCAATCCTAATGTATCCTCTTGAAAATTCTGGCTTTCTGTGGGTCTTTTTAAATCTGATCCCCACCTTTCTTGGGCTTGTGCTGTATCTCTCCCATGTGGTCACTGAAATTTAAGTTTTTGTCTAACAAGAATGAGTAGAAGAGCATCATTACCTTTCTACACCCCTGGAATGGTAGTCTTCAATGATCATTTGCTTTCTTATTGACATCTACAGGAGACTATAAACATCATGGGGCATAAATAAGTCTTTGGATTGTTTATCTACAAGAATTAGAACAGCGAATAGTACACAGAAAGTGTTAACTCCTATTAGTAGAGAGCACAGATGAAAATGAAAGTCTTCCATAAACATGATGGCATTTAATTCCCACAACAATGGGTATGAATTAGGCTACCTATACTTTTGTTTTGTATTTCAATAAATACTGAAATCTAAATACTGTAATTTTTAGTGATCTATACAGAATAATAGTGAGAAAATGTTAATATTTGAACCTTGGCCTGATAAGGCTTTCCCTATGGCATGATGTTTCTGAAAGCCGAAATTTGCCAACATGTTCAAACCGGCTTTAAGAACCAGGAAGCTCTAGTTTTAGAGGCGCTTCAACTGGTAATGAACGGGGAGCTGTCCATGGTACTGAATGGTAGCACAGTACAGCTTAACTCAGCAGTTCTCAACCTGTGGATTGCTACTCTGGTGGGGGTCGAACGACCGAAACACAGGGTTCGCCTAAAGCCATCGGAAAATACATATTGAAACCCATGCTATGCCATGGTGAAATGTTATTTATTGGAATTAGTAATAAATATTTCTCAACATATAATTAAATATTGTTTTGTGATTAATCACTATGTTTAAATTATGTCTGATTTGTAGCAATGAGAATACATAATGCATATCAGGCATTTAGATTCCAAATCATAACTGTAGCAAAATTACAGTTTTGAAGTAGTCACCAAAATTATTTTTTGGTTTGGGATCACCACAACATGAGGAACTGTATTGTGGGGTCACGGCATTAGAAAGGTTGAGAGCCACTGGCTTAGCTGGATCAAGTGGAACAGTGTGCTTCTCGGACTATGGCCAATAAAGCCTTAGTTTTCAGGGATAATTACTTCCTCTCTTGAAGTCCAAATACCAGTCACTTTACTTCAATTTATTCCCACTCATTATGGTACAATCAGCTCCTGACCCTGGTCCAGGCCCAAGCTGAACACAACAACTCCATAGAGCTCTCTCATAGACCAACCTGACATAGACTAACCCTTCCCTCTGGGTCTTCTTCAGATGTATCTTTCAAAAACAGCCCCATTCCTTGGCCACATTTCTAAAAGTAGCAATGGCCTCTCAGAATGAGCAAAAGGGCGTACTCCCTCTTTGCCAGTGGAGTGGCAGTCACACATTTTGAGGATAATTATACTTCAGTCTGATTTCTTTACTACATTAGGAATGTTGTAAAACTAGGCCTTTCAAAATTTCCTCAATAAATTTACTTCCCACTACACTGATCAATCTATGGGTCTTGTATACATGCATTATACATAACAAATAAAAAACCTCACTGAACTGAAATTTCAGGCTAACAAATATCCTGACTTTCTGGTAGTAAGCCTCATGAGTTTTTCAGTACTGAAAAGGAAAAATATTCTGAACTTTCTCATTCACAAACACAATCTTGGATCAGAATCTTTAAATGCCTTTACATGGCAATTAAGATTTACAAACTGCAAGCAAAGATAGGCTCTCTGGCTTTCTGTCCTGCTTATTTGCTTATTCAAACATTGTTCATGTCAATTCTACCTGATAGGATTTTCAGCAGCGCTCAGTGCTTGTGGGGGCGCTGCCAGGTTATCTAACCCTGGCTTCCACCATGTCATCGGAGCTTATGGAAGGAGTTGTCTCCTAACATAGCGAGACTGACAGGACAGTATAAGTTCTGTCCCCTTGCACACATTGTACAGTGCGGACAGCAAAGTGCTGCTAGCTTCATCCGAAGGGTAAGACAGTCTTCTCTGGATATTTATCATCTCAGGGATATGTAACTTTCATCATCCCCACTTGCTGAAAGCCAGCTACCAAACTCATGAAGGATCTGTGGGAGGAAAAAATTAAAATCCAGAAGAAGCTAAGAGCTAAGCAGGTGCCATGATGCCTGCCAACTGACTCTGACTCTGATTTAAGCCCATGTCTTCTTGAGGAAGCTATGATTTTTTTCTAATTAACAAAAGAAGAAAAATTCCCTAATGTCCTGGAGCATGGAGCTGAAAGGGTTATGCAGAGCTGTGCATTGTGCTGTGCAGAGGTGAACGTATTTGATACACCTCATTATGTCCCTGAAAGTCATGGAACAGACAGGGGAAATTAGACAAGGAAGGCAGGGGTCGTGCAGGAAGTTAAAACTATTTGCATGAAGCCCCCAAAACAAACAAAACAAAACACAGCTCTCTATCACATTAATGCAGCCATTCGCATTTAGCTAAGAACTCTTTGCCACACTTTGTGTGCCACGAGGCATCGTAGTACCAGAAAGCACTCTGGTAAAATATGTGAACTCTCATGTGCACTCAAAAGCTGAGCGCTATGAATTGCTTACTACGCCCTTTGTATTTTAGTCTTGGGCTACGTTAGTTAGGAACTATCCATACTGGACCACGCGCTGGTATGGCCTCTTTGGATTCCTTGGTACGAATTGCCTTGCTCTCTAGCGCCACCTAGCAGTCTGTCAGCCCACCTCGGGTAGGACCTCAGCTTTTCAGGCTGCTGCCGCTCTGAGGACAGAGGCCTGGAGGTCTCGCACGGAACAAAGGCGGGTAAGTGTTCAGTCTCCAAGTTGAAGTGCACACGAAAAAAAAAAAAAAAAAAAGCCAATTCTTTCCTTGACTTTAAAACCGTTTTTAATTTGGAACGGGCTTTCTCCGTGAAAAATGTCAAAGAAAGGACGTCAGACAAAATATTCTGTTCGGAAGAGTGATGAAAACTGGGGAACTAATGAAAGCGCAGACGGGGGAAAGAGCCCTGCGTACGGAAAATTGCCACCTGATTTTTAAAATAAATAAATCAATCAATAAACTTTAAGGGCCTGAATTTATTGTCCCACATAAAAGATTTGCATGGAAAGAGCGAGCAAGTGACAGATTTAGGTTACAGCGCATCCACTTGAGAGGCAGAGGCAGACACCGCCCTCTCGGCGGCTATTCCGAGGCTGCACTTGCGCGCTCCTTTCTATCCTTCGCGGTGCTTGTTAGCAACCTACAAGGGGCTCCCTCGAAGCCCAAAGGGCCAGCCGCGGCGCTTACTCCCCTCCACAGGTTTTGTAATACTAATTAACTAATTCCCAACCACATGAAGGGAGCCTGCAACGATTCGCTAGAGGCTACCTGCTAAATAAATGGTGACACATTCCTCAGTTTTTCAATTAGATGAAATGACACAACGGCACTGAGAGTAGCCTGGCTTTCTAATGATGGGCGTTTTATGAGCATCTCATTCCTGGAAATGAAAAGGTGCCCTGGCTGTTTCTCCACTCAGACACAAAAGCAGGACCAAAACTCAGTCTCGTATACATCAAAGCAAGATCCTGCCTTTGGTGGCTACGTCTGTGCACGGATGAAAATAAGGCTTGGTCCAAAACATGCTGCTGTGGGGACATCGCTGCTTGGGTACAGTATCTGACAGAACACAGCACAAGGACCAAAGAGAACAACCAGTGTAATTAAATCTATACAGGTGGCACTGGCTCTGCTCAACAGCCCTGACTCTGGGGCCCTCCCTCCTGACTCCTGTGTTTGTGTTGCCAGTCTCTTGGTAGCCTGGCAACTGTTGCTATGTTTGCAGGAAAATGAAGTGGATGGTGCTGGTGTCTCAGTAATGATTCAGATACCAGCGCAATGATTTCTAAATAGATTTCTGAAACAGCTCTTACAATTGCATGGCACAGTTTCACAGGATTAATTTGGCATTGTTTTTCCCCTTTTACCTTCAGCATCTTCTATATCGACTAAATCTAACCCTCACATAATGTAAAGGTGGCAACGTTCTTCCTTTTCTTGGCTAGCATTTGAAACGAGATGTTTGTTATTTAAAAAGGCCACGTTTCACAAGTCATTACTTCTTATTATCTCCTTAGGACCTATGGGATTTAATTTTTACTTGGTATTTTGGTAATGGCAACTAAGACAACCACAAAAGCAGTACGTCTGGGAAGAAAACGGTTCCTGGACTAATCAAAGTGCCATAAACAACAGAGACATCTAGCATTAATATCTGTGCTATTAGCTGAGGACTTTCTATTAGTGAACAGATGTTTTAAATGACTCATCTGCAAATAGGCATGGAAAGATCACTAGTGAATATATCTTTACCGTCCTACATGTGTTTTTCGAAGAGACAATGGGAAAAAAGAAATCCTTTTTTTTTTTACAGACCAGAAGGGAAGATACATCGCAGGCCTTGATCCTTTGCTGTGTTCTAGACATTACTGTGTGTTTTTGCAGGCTAGTCATGACGTTGACTTCTCACAACTCTTCTACAGGTAAGGGCTGTTTAACAGGATTCTGCAAATGAGAAAGCTGAGGCACAGGAAGGATGAGTGATTTCTGAGGCTTTGCACCTAGCGCACAGCAGGGCTGAGCCTTGTGCCTGGATCAGCCTGGTTCCAAAGCCTGTGATCCTTCCACTCCTGGCTGAGCTGCGGCAGCAAAGAAAAAGACAGCTACTCCCATACTAATCAGCTGTGGGGCCTGAGCCGCTCCCTTCCTTCTTTGGACCCCTAGGTCCTCATCGGCAATGTGGTGTGAAAACCTGCATCACCCAAGAGCTTATTGGAAAAGCAGAGTCCGGGGTTCCACACAAGACCTGCTGAATCAGAATCTGCATTTTAACAAGGCTTTACCAGGTGGCTTATGATTACACATTAAAATTTAAGAAGCATGGGAATTGCCAGCAGCTGTGGCCCTGTTAGCGGCTGCTAGAATGTCCCGTCTCATCTGTCTCTGCCTCCGACCCCGTCTCCAAGGTTATCATACCTCTCTCTGCCAAATGTCCTTGTCCTATCCTTATTGTGTCAGAAACATCCTCTGTCTTCCAGAAAAGGTTCATCAGCCCTAATTTGGTTACCACCTTTTACTTAATATAATGTCTGTGTTGCTTTACTTCCGTGAGGGGTAGACACGTTCCTATGAGATTATCTTGTATCTACAATACCAACTGAACTGGTACAGTAAGATTAAGAAAATCTAGTGGAAGTAATGCTGAACAAATCTTTACGTTTTATACTGATACCACATGGTGTTCTGAGTGTAAGATACCTACCCTATCAGTTATGAACACTTTGAGACAAGCTCTATCGAAGTGATTTTTTTTTTTTTTGTAAATATAAGCAAAAATAAATTTGGAACTAGTCCAAATTTGCAATAGTTTTCTAATGCCATGGATGTATGAAGGAATCAATTTCAGCTCAGCTCAACCCCAAAATCTCCCCCTGTAGGAATAGTTGCTCAATGCCCTCAAATCATAAGGTGCCCACCATATCATTGATATCACGCTTTAGGTATTAGTCTGTGTCATAACATAGAGGCTATATTGTAGTCACTAGTGTATTTGCATTTCAGTGGTTTCTCCTACTGTGCACACACATGCACACACACACACATGCACACACACACAATACCTCCTTGAGGTCAGGTCATGCGTGTTCACATTTGTATGTATAATCATTATTCCAACTCTTGGCACCTAATGAGGTAGATATACTTCTATAGAAAGTAGGAATGCACCAACGGATATTTGGTGCACATCTTTCTGGTCACAAAGTCTCTTTATTGTTTGAATGTATTCATTTCTTGTCAGTCACATAAGGGACATTCATTGACACCAAGAACATGGAGCAGCACCATGGACGTTCTTTCCCAGGGCCACACTTTAATGCCACAGATCGCCGGAGCTCATCGCCCAGGAGCATGTGCTCTGAGACACAAGAGGTTCAAGCTCCTTCAGGATGAACAAGACTGAAAATTGAAGTCAAGTTTATCTTCTTCTCTCAATCAGTCATGTATTCATTTCACAAACATTTACAGAGAGACTATGTTTTGGCAGATGTTTGCTGGAGACTGGAGACGTTCAGAACAGAACAGCATATAATCTTTTCACCATGTAATCATTACACAGAGAAGTAGTCCAGATGCGTCAATAGTTCAGAGCGGTACATAGGGCAATGGGCCCTTGACTGGAGGTCCTGTCAACAGAGGGGATGGTCCCAAGGTGAGCAGAGGCAGGCAGCAATGACAGCAGATCGCAGGGCCTGTGGGCATCTTGCAACAGGGATTCTGACCTGGACACAGAGCTGGAGTTCATAACTGTAATAACCAGCTCAAACTGAGCTCTTATTCTGTACCACAGTAAGACGTTAAATGTGTTATCTCATCAAAACTCTATGACAATGAGGAATGTATTACCCATTTCTCTGTGTAACAGAGGAGAAGGAAATGAGCTCCGAGCAAACAGGATTGCTCATATACAGGGCAGGACTTGCACCTGGCCAGTGTGGCCCAGAAGTAGGAGCACCGTGCCAGCTCTACGGAAGGACATCGAGAAGGAAAAAGCGGAGCTTGGAGAAATCGCCAGCAGGCCTGGAGGCAGACTGCAGCTGGAGAGCCACTAGCAGCTCAGTCCCACAGAGCTCCGTAGGACAGCGCATGACATGGGCAGAGCACCGTGGGCCGCAGGTGGGAGGCCGCTGGGTCAGGCCTGTGGGCGAAGGCAGACTCAGGAGAGAGGACAGACACACTTTGCCGATGACAGAAGTGACAGTTGGCCGCTCCGCAGGAAAAGAGCGTGCGACTTGAGGCAGAGGGACCAATGTTCAATCTCACTGCTGCCTCTAAGAACCTTGTTGACTTGGGCTTTGTTTTGCTCAAATAAAGGTCCTGAGAACCCCGTGCCTTTTTGTGTGTTTGTTTGTTTATTTGTTTTTTCAAGG
>PVJA010034859.1:0-22248 GCA_004027025.1 Myocastor coypus | reverse complement strand
CCCTCTCTCCCTCCCTCCCTTCCTCCTCTAGTGGTCTCTTCCTAGAGTCTCTCTCTTCCTCTGCCTCCCTCCTTTGTCCTTCCTTTCTGTGCCTTTTTAGATTTTATCTTTTGAATCCTCTTAGTACACACTGAGTTTATGGGCTACTTTCTTACCCACTTTCTTGTCTCAGAGGTACAGTATGGACCTCCACAACTTATAAACAGAGCGATTGATGTGGACTTATTTGCCTGGTCCAGAGTAAGCGGGCTCCAGGGCAGGAAGGAAATTACTCACATCATGCAGGGTAGGAACTACAGAGAGAAGGAGCCACCAGAGAAGGAGCCACACCTTGCAGGCCACGACTTCGTGGTCTATATTTTCTGGCCAGATCTCACCAATTACAATTGAAAGTGTCTTCCCCTAAACCCTTTTATCTTTGCAAAGCCCTGCCCAGGAGCACAGGAGGCCTTTGGGGGACATTCTTGACCCAAACTCTAAGAGTTTTGAGGATATCGGGTAGAGTGAACCAGACAAAGCCCTACTCGTGCCAACAGACAGAGAATCCAGACTCTGGTCTTTTGGCCCCAGATCTGAAGCTCACGTCCCAGGTTGGAGCTCAGCCTCCGAGACTCTCTCGTTCTCTGTCCTTGCCCTCGGTCCAGTCAGCTTCCCACCCATAAAATGCGCATGAAAGTATCTCTGCCTGCCACCTGCCACAGCGGAGGCAGCTCCTGGATGACCTAGCTGCCGTCAGATGTCAGAAAGACATTACATCAGGGAGGTCCCTGGCTCATCCCTCGTGGAGCCAAAAGCAGGAATTAGCAAGGGTTAACTGAAGGAAAACAGAATCTCAATTCAGAAAGAGGAACTATTTCCCTGGACTGTCCAACCACGGAATAGGTTCTCTCTAAAGGTCTATGTTCTTTTTCACTAAAATTATTCAAAATAAGGAAAGTAAGCAAAGAAAAAACTCCAAAAAGCAATAAGCAAACAAACAAACAATAACAAACCAAGAAAGCCATGCTGCTCATAAGTAGCTGGGCTACCCAGGAGCCTGAAGCAAGAAGAAAGCACCCTGAAATCTAGCCTGGGGACACCAGTGAGACCCTCTCTTCACGTAAAATGTGAAAAGGGCTGAACATGTAGCTCAGAGGTAGCAAACTCTATCCCGGGAGGCCCAGATCCCCAGGACTGTTCCCCCGTGGGGAACCCTAAACGCTGTGGACGAGTCAATGTGGACTGCTCCCCGACCCCAAGACCTAGCACCCTACTGCATCAGCGCTCTTGGGTTTTCATACCCACACCACTTTTTAAATTTTTTTTTTTTTTTTTACCACTTTTTAAAAATTTCCTTTGCCAAGGTCTTCGTAGCTACTTCACTGGAGAGATCTTTAGAGGAAGCCGTCTTATCTGGGGGTTAGACACTAGAACTCTAGTCTGAATTGGGAAATGTAGTCTGTGATATTAAGGAACTGGCCCCCTGCTTGGCGTAAACTCACACAGGGGCACAGCACAGAGATGAAGCTCACCAAGTCACATCTTGGGTCATGTGAGGCGCCCCAGGGGATGAGCAGGAGGAACAAAAGAAGAGCCTCCTGGGCAGGGAATGGCAAGGAGGGCCGCAGCTGGGGGGCTGCTGAGGAGGGCTCTGTGGGTTCTGGGAAACGGACGATGGCTGTGCTCCCTCCCTTGAGCCCCAGGTATCATCGGCTCACTAAGGTTTGTGTGGCCCCGGGCTGGCTTCTCTGTCACAGTGTCACTGTGGTAGGCTGTGGAAACGCATGGTGTGTGCAAGCTCCTGAGTCACAGCTGTAAAATGGGGCCACAGATGGTGCTCCCCTGAGAGGGGAGGAGGGCCACGCCCACGGTGCCCGCCACATGCCCGGTGTCTTCAGCCACACTTTAGCTCTGACTCCCTCAGCATCCTGAGTCGGGGCAAAACACGGGCCTTTCATGGTCACTGTGACTTCAGAGAGGAGCCAGAGGTCATACGATGAGTACTGGAAGCCGAGCGGTCATGTCGTCACCAGGCTGCCCTGTCAGGGGCGGCATTTGGCAGCCGCAGTTCCTGTATTTTAGTCACACCTCATAAAGACACCCCTGAAGGAGGATTCCAGAGTTGCTTCAGAGGGTGACAAGAACCACGGCGTTGATATGTTTGAAGAGAAGGAGAGAGTTGTGAGGAGGAATCGGGGCAGCGAGTCCCCTCCTACAGTAAATTCTTCTTATTTAAACTTTCATCCTGCAGTTCCCTTTGTCACAGGGACTCACAGAGCTTCCCCAGGGACCCAGCTCCCCTGAGCACGTGGTGCCATCTTCGCCCACACCTGATGCCCATTGCTGCCTGAAATGCATGGGTGTCTCGGTTTCCTGAGCATTGGGTTTGGGGTTTGCTTAGGCCGGGAGAGTGAGCAGGAAGCCCAGGCAGGCAGCGAGCTAAGGGTGGAAGCTCGGGTGTTTTTGCTGCCCGTCCTTGGGAGTCTTTTCTCACAGGAGAATGTCTAGCTCTGACAGACTTTTTTTTTCTTTTTCTTTTAGTCTTGGAAGGCAGAGTGTTCATCAAGTCTTGGATTCATTTCTGAAAAGCTGTGGGCCCCACCGGCAGTGAGGACTCAGGCCTTCCCTTCAGGAAGCTTTTATTTTAGAGCTTTGTTAACGAGTCAGCCATGTCCAAGGTCACAGGCTACCGAAGCTTGCCTCCTTTACTGGGAGCTAAATAACATCAGTCCAAATCCAAGGTTGTTCCATTGTAATTGGAACTAGTTGAAGTGGGGGTGGGAGTGGGGGTTGGGCTGAGTTCAAGGCCCTGCTAGGCAACCCGGAGAGACCGGCTTGAAAATAGAAATAAATAAAGAACAGGCTGGAGACGTAGGTCCGTGGAAGCGCGCTCGCTCGCCTGCCATACATGAGCTCCTGGCTCCATCCCCAGTACTATTAGCAATAAAACACCACGACAAAAAAATGACAAAGAATATTGAATCCTTGGGTCAAGCAAATGTAAGTCGCCTAAGACGAGAAGCCTCAGCGCGTGGGAAGCATTGGGCTCAAGTTACTTGGAAGCCTAGGTCATGTGGGGTGAGGACAGGACAGTGAGGGGACCACGGGCGCTCTGGGGACCCGCGAGCTAGGGAGGTCTCTCCGGTCATTTCCAGGAGCGAGAGCAGATCTCACTGCACGAGGGCTCCAGTCTCGGCCGCTGCCCACGGACATCTTTGCTCAGTCATCTGGGCTGATTCTTGGCTGAACACCCTGGAGACTCAAGCCGATCATGCTTGGAAATCTCTTGCCATGGCGTCTTGAAATCTGGTTTTGAGCAAGTGGGAGGCTGTTTGGAGAGAGAGAGAGAGAAGCAACCCCAGGCAGTTTCTGTCTACACTGCTGCCTCGGGTGGCTTGAAATGTCTTCAGAGCAATGGAACGACCAGCTTAGCAAGAGAATCGTTTTGTTGTTTTTAAAATTTCAGTTAAGAAGCAATGATCGTACATATTAAATAATATAAGCGTACCGACAAGGAGAGTAACAGTAAAAGTAGCACGCATGTTGCTAATTGAATGTTTAGCACACGACTGTCCTCGGTGATGAAAAATAATCACTAGTGGGCAGTGGGCGTGGCCTGAAACTTTTCTCGAGCCTTTTCTGCATTAAATCACTTATTCCCTACAGCATCCTCCACAAGGTAAGTGCAAATGGTGTTCTTCATGTTATAGAAATCAGGGTGCAACGTGGTTCATGCAGAGGCAGAAGCACCCGAAACCCCTTCAGTACAGCTATGCTCTGCAGCTTTTCCCCCCTTTCATGCCTGGAGCCTGGGTCCTACACTCAGCACGGCTCCCAGCGCTGACGCAGTAAAGTTCAGGGCTGACCTTGGGTTGCCCTCTAAGCTGGCCGGCATCTACGGTTACATGGTGGCCAGACTGGACCGGTCACCCTTGTCTTCAGCACCTCCCGAGGGGGATTTCTAGCAACCTGAGCACCTATGGCCTCAGAGACCTGAGAGGCAGGTGTGGACAAGAAGGTGGTATTGGTACCCCTCACAACCCTCTACTCTCTTCTCCCTCCTGCTGTGCTCCTGAGATTCCCTAAAGAACACAGCTGGATGATGAAAACATAGAACAGAGTGGAGTGAGGGACAAGGTAAGTCACAAAGTGACCTTTATATTTTGAGAATCCACTGAGTGCCCTAGATTCCCAAACCTGCTTTTGAGTGACTTCTGGGCTCGTCTTTCCTGTCACCTTTATCACATAGCCAGTCACGGAAGAGAGTGTGCTCCTGGCAGCCTGGCCCAGCCCACTCGGCCATCGCTCCCTCCTGTGCTCCCCCTTTGATTATAGTAGCTAGATCACGTTATTACTCAGGAAGGCAAATGCCTTCACCTTTGGGAAGACAGTCTTGGCTAACCCCTTGTGCGTCGTCATCCCAGTGACCTTGAGAGGGGCTTTGGCACACGCCCCCGCTTCCCTGAACTCACCCCTCACGGAAGTAACCCCTGGCCTTTTGCTTTAGAGTTGCACAATATCCCAGTTTTGTGTCACTTAAAAACCTGGCTATTTCTGGGAGGTTGAGGTAGGAAGATGGCCAGCTTGAGTTGAGCTTGGACAACTTCATGATGTAGGGGGGAATCCTGTCTCAGCAAAAATAAGAGTGTTGAGGAAGCCCCGAG
This sequence comes from Myocastor coypus, assembly GCA_004027025.1. Classification (NCBI taxonomy): domain Eukaryota; kingdom Metazoa; phylum Chordata; class Mammalia; order Rodentia; family Myocastoridae; genus Myocastor; species Myocastor coypus. The sequence goes on along the minus strand of PVJA010034859.1, from coordinate 17,605 downwards.
GCTCAATCCCCAGTGCACTATGAAAACTGCTCCCTGAATCTGTTTTTTTTTGGAGCTAATGTCTTTATACACTGCCCCTTGACATTCAAATCTAACCTTCTGCTTCTTTACTTGGTAATGTGCATTTCTGAAAATACTGGTCATTTTATAAACATGTAAGTTAAGTGTGTGTATGTGTGTGTGTGTGTGTGTGTGTGTGTGTGTGTGTGTGTGTGTCTCAGTGTTGGTGTTGGCGTCAGTATCTCCTTCTGTGGTTGCATTTATTGGGTTTACCTTTTGGTTTAAAAATAGTCCTTATGGCTGGGGCAATAGCTCAGTGATCTAAGCTCCTGCCTGGCAAACAGAAGGACCTGATTTCGGTCCCTGGTACCACATGCTGTTCCAGACCCTGAACCCAGGGCATGCTGTGCTGGCCACTGAAACCAGGCATGGTGGTGCACTCCAATAATCCTAATGCTAGGGAGGCTGAGACAGGAGAATCTCTATGAGTCTGAACTGCATAGCAATGCCCTATATCCAATTAATTAATTAACAAATATGCTCTGAGCCGGCCATGGTGACAGGGCAGGGTGGCACATGCCTGTAATCTCAGCACTGGGGAGGTTGAAAACATGAGGATCACTGAGCTGGTTAATGAGACTTTGTACCAAATACATTTAAAAAAAATAGCCCTTATGCGTGCATCTGATAACATCTGAGACACGTAAAGAATTAGACACAACAGCAAAGGCAGCTAGGGAGTTGGCTTACCAGTGCACGGAGGGCCTGAGCAGACTTTGCTCTTAGGAACAGCATAGGTTGGTAGAAAGGTGAGCAAGAGCGGAGCCGTGCAGGCCATGCACGTGCTGAAGGGCCGCTCACATCTGCCGTCTGGCTTGCGACCCACTGGAGCCAGTCACAGCTGTTGACGCAGCTCGGAAAGAAGCAGCGAAGGAGGCTTTGTATGCCACCGCTGGGAGTGCAAATGGGGCTGCCACTGAAACCACTAGCGATCCACGTGATCTGGCAGGCCCACTTCTCAATAAGCATTCAAATGGATCTGGATCAAGGTGTCTCAGGTAGCCAGGGAGACAGCTCAGCAGCGTAAGTGTCTGCCTGGCGAGCACGAGGTCCTGAGTTCGATCTCTGGTACCAAAACTCAGCTATGTACACGCCTATGCTCAGTGCAGCGTGGCTTCTACACCTAAGAGGGAAGAAACTCATGCCTTCTGCCTTGAAAAAGAAATGGCACGTTTGTGACAACATGGACAGATCTGGAGACATTAGGCTATGTCAGGACCCTGGAAGCCCTTAAGCCTGGGAGTCCACTGTGCAGGAGTGAGGTGCAGCCCCATGGTGGGTGCTGGAGGCTAAAGAGGTGAGGAAGCGGAGTGGGGTGCTGGCCACAGGACATGGGCTTCAGTGGGGTGAGGGCCACAGGTCCAGGAGATGGCCATGGTGCCATGCCACGTACCAAAGAGTTGGCAAGCTGTGGTTAGAAAAGCACCCTGGACCCCAGCACCCTGGTGGGGGCAGCAGGGCAGCACTGCAAGGCTAAGTTTCTCCCAGGCCACTTAGTGAGACATTGTTTCAAAATTTAAAAATAATTAAGAAGGACTAGGAGCACTAGGGAGATAGTTAGCTCAGCGGCATAAGTGCCTACCTGATTCTGAGTTTGATCCCCAGTACACACACACACACATACACACACACACGGACTGGGGATATAGTTTAGTGTAAAACCCCTATTATGGCTTATGTCTAGTTGTCCTCTCAAAGCCTCATGCAGTCATGAGGCAGGGACTTCTGGAGTTTGAGACTTGCCTCATGGCCCCTGGGATTATGTATTTTAGTACTGATGGGATGATGGGTCTGAGCACTTCTGGGATTGTAGGTGTAGCCTAAGGTGGATAGGCTGAGGCGGAGAGGAGAGCCTGAGTGTAATATAGAGAGAAACAGACTCGCGCTGTTGCTCTCTGCTCCCCTGCTTATTCTGTTGCCTCTGTCGCCGTTGTTGCTATTCTGCTGCCATGTGCCACTCAGCCTTGCAGCTGGCCAAATACGGACCGAAACCTCCAGTAACTGTGAGCAAAATAAACCTTTTCTTCCTTCATTTTGGGTGTCAGGTATTTGTCCCAGCAATGAGAGAAAAGTAACTAAGACAACCTCTGAATGCAATCCCTAGCATTGTGCACATATGAGTGTGTGTGTGTGTGTGTGTGTGTGTGTGTGTGCATGCTAAGAATGTAAGTCTTAGGCTGAATGTGTTTCATAACTTTTTCTTTTTTAGACATGGTCGTATTATGTAGCCCAAGCTGGCCTCAGACTCAAAGTGACATTCCTGCTTTAAACTCTTGTGTGCTGGAGTTACAGATGTGTGCTACCACACCCAGATGGTAAACTAGTTTTGTAACCCAAAAAAAGAAACAAAGAAAAAGATCAAAAGGTGGGAGAGAAAATATTTGGAGGTGACTGACATGATTATGTCAAACACTATGGTGACAGTTTCGTGGGTGTGTTCTTATCTCCAGTCTCACTGAGATGTAGGTGTTCAACGTATAGAGGTTTCGGAGTGTCAGTCACACTGAAAGAAAAGTAGCAAAATGGTTCTTACATCTCGATCAATCTCTCTCTCTCTCTCTCTCTCTCTCTCTCTTTGTATTTTTTTAGGGAAAGGTGTACAGGGTGTTCAGGGTCTCCCTAATATATCAGACTCATAGTGATCTGCCTGCTTACAGCCTCCCAAGAGCTGGGATTACAAGCACACGCCACCATGCCCAGTCTTAGATTTCTTTCTCGTTTAACCTTCAGAGCAATTTTATTGGGTATGTGTTATTATTTTTTTAATTTTCCAGGGAAGTGAATGGAGACTCAGAGAGGTTATAGCACCTGCCCCCGTTCGGTCTAGGTGGAAACCAACACGTTATTATTTTCTGTATAGCCTGGGAACATGGTACAAGGTAAGTAACAGCTTCCTGAATTTTCAAAAAACCCAGAAGAGTTGATGTTATTAAAAAGGATAGCCATGGGGCCAGCAAGATAGTTCAACAGACTAAGGCTCCTGTTTAGGCAAGTTTAAGAAAGCACAAGTACCACGGTTTGAGACTCAGCACCACATGCCGTCCCAGCCCGGTCCCCAGGGCAGGCTGAGCCAGCCAGAGTCGGGGTGGGAGTGGTGGTACACGCCCGCAATCCCAGTGTTGGGGAAGATGAAAGCAGGCGGATCGCCGGGAGTCCGAGCTGTGTGGTGAGACCCTCGGACAACCGGACACACTGGAAACAAACAAACAAACAAACAAACAAACAAAAGATAGCAGAGGAATACATTGATAAACAAGATGGCTAGATAGTTAAATGGCCCACCTTCTTGAAATAAATGCCAAAGAACTTTTGTGGTCATTCATTCATTTGCCCTTTTGATGAACTATTTGATAAATATCTGGCAAATGTCTTATTATGTTCATAAGAAAGATCCAAGCACTCACCCAAATCCTTGGAGACCCATGTTTTGGGATCGCACCTAGCGGCTAAGGGAACGCACGCGGAGCACAAATAAACCCCGCAAAATATCTTGCCAAACACTGCCACGCGTCTGGATCGACAGTCGCCTGCATTCAAGCGTGCATGTGTGCCTCTGCTTGGCAGTGTTTATTCCATAGTTTCTCTCATTCTGCAAATATTTCATGAGTATCTAATACCTGCTGGGTAGTAAAGTCGCTGTTAGGAGACACACAGACTCCAGGTGGGGACCCCAAGGTATAGGGAGCCGGAAGCTCTCCAGGCTGGTGGAGTCGGGCACGCACTTTCTACAGGTCTGCCACCTGGAGCAAACAGCTGATGGCGGCATGAGGCAACGCGAGGCGGGCGCTTCGCAGACCAGAAGTCAAACCCAGGGCGCTGAGCAAATAAAGGACACCGTTTGCAGGCTTCCAGGAAGGTGGCTGTCTTACCAAATCCCTTTCATCAAAAGCTTGCTCAGAGAAACGATGAAATCGACCTCATGGCCCACAGGGAGCTGGGACATTTAGCCGGTACCAGGAGACCTTTAAATCATGACGTGCACACCGCGGGCACTCTCCGATTGAAAGAGACAGGCGACCCGGTGGCTTCGCCTGGGCCTCACCTTCCGCTGCAGACGGGACCCGCTGCCTTCAACACGGGGCTTGCATCAGATGCGTGTCAGCGGAGATTAGCTCAGCACCCCACGCGGCTCTTTGCCATTTATTCGAGCCTCCTCCGCCCACCCCGTCGTAATCTAATCTTAGCTGGAGCGATGCCTCTTCCAGGTTAAATGTATTAAAGCAGCCAGGGGATGTAGGCTGTTCTAGGAGGCCCGGGCTTCTCCCTTTCTGACAAGCCTGACCCGAGCTCCGAACTCCCGGCCCCCAAGAGACGCCAGAGGTCAGAACCCGGTTGGTGCAGACGAGAGACAAACGCTAACAGAGAGAGACGAGCGGATATTGGAAACATACTCTCAGGGCCTCTGCGCCTTAGAAATCTGAGAAGAACACCAGGCGACAAGTTAAAGCTTTCACGGCTGGAAAGGGTTTTCCTGCCTATGTTTCAACAAGAACTTGATAAAGATATTGGTGGGGGCAGAGGGGAAAGGGCAGGAATTGGGGGTGGTGGTGGGGACCTTCCAAAGCATGCATTGGTTCTTTTAATCATGTGATGATGATGATGATGATTACTATTATTAGGCAAGTAAATGTTTCATCAGCAAATCTTGCCTTTGCTTTTCTTCTTTTCCCTTTGAACCTCTGCCTAGGAACGGGAAGATGTATGCATGGTTTTCTACAATTCACACCCAATTCTATACCAGGGCGCGATGAAAGATTTTTCTCTGGCCTCTGAACACGCATTCAAGTTTTCAGTTCGTGGGGGGCATCCTGGGGTGTCTTTTCTGACCCCCGAGCTCCGCCCACTACCTCCCCAGGTTGGCAGATGAACTCGCCAGCTTTGTCTCTTTCACCCTTAGCGTCTCCAAGCTCCACCCACCCAAGTTTGCCAACCACTACCTCGGGGCTGAGAGCATCTTTTTTAGAAGATCAAGAGGTAGATTTTGCTGAGAACACGCAGCCGCCACAGGGCGCAGGCTCCAAAGGCCCGTCTGGATGGGCTGCCCCACACTGGACACGTAGCGTGGCGAGGCTTCTGGGCAACGGAACGGACTCTCCTGCTTTCCCTTCTCCTGGGTCAGCCATATCTGGACTTCTAACAGCAAAAAGTAATTTTTCCTTTTTTTCAAACTTGACCTAGTGAAATGTTAAGGTGTACACTCTCTTGTGTTTTGCTTTCTCAGGATCACTCCTGTTAATGTGGGTAGCTTTATATTTAAAATAAAAATGAAGCACAAAATTCTGTTTAAAATTCATTATGTGGGCCAGGTGTGGTGGCATAAAACTGTAATTCCAGCATGTGGTAAGCTGAGGCAGGAAGACCTCTGTGTGCTCCAGGCCAGCCTGGGCTACACACGAAGGCCCTATCTTGAGTCAAAACAAAACAAAACAAATAAAATTCACTGTGGAATTCTACCATAATTATTTCTCCGATCTCCTCGACGATGGGCATTGGGATTACAGGCATGTAGCACTCAGATGTTAGGAGTTTTTATTTTTATTATTATTTATTTTATTTTATATATGTAGTACAGAGTATGCAGTGTCTCACTATGTAGATTGGACTCAGCGATACTCCTGTTTTCAGCTTCCCAAATGCTGGGATTACAGGTGCACGCCACCATGCTCGGTCTCAATCCCAGTCTCAGCACGCGCCTCCAGGGCAGGGGCAACACGGCATGCCCAGGATCAAACCCTGGTCTCTGCATCTGCCTAAGCAAGTGCTTTAATCTGCTGAGCTATCTGGACAGCCCAAGGAGCTTTTAAAATATGCCCACTATGAACTGTGCAGGTGCTATCTTTTGCTGTGTATCAGAGTTATTCTTCAAGTCATGAAAACCTACTTGCCTCCCTCTTTCCAGTGGTTCTGTGGATGTGCACTACTTTTAAGATGAAAATCAAAAAGCCCTCAAGAGTCTGGGAACCTAGTCTCTGCTGTCTTCTTTGTCCCCAAACCTGGTATCAGGAGGAAGATCGTTCAAGGTTTGGGCTACCATGAAAACAACAATATGCATTATATTAATTATTGTGGTTCTCCTACGAATGTGTTTTGAAACTGTCTCATTGTTATTTCTTATTAAAAGCAATAAAATTACATTGAAAAAAGATCTGGGATGCCATAAGACAGGGGAGGCAGGAACCGCGGCAGACCCAAGGGACCAGAAGCAGCGGACAGCTGACGTTGGCACATGTGGGTCCCTGTGACCAAATTTTGCCCATTTAAAAAATTAGTTTAAAGTTTTTATGCTATGTGAAATTTTCCAATGTTGAAACGCTGAACATTGCCCAGACATATGACTTGAGTCCAAAAACAGACAAACCAACCAAATAATAGGAAATGAAACATTTCTCAGGGCCATATCTGACCCTTGAATCCACTATTTGGAATCATGGCCCCACTTCCCCTTCTAGAACCTTCTCCCTTGCAACTTCCTACATAGCTCGTAGATTGATTTGTTCTTCCTGAAACACCATGTCCCTGTAGCTCCAGATGCCCCATCTGGAATCTCAAGGTGAGTAAAGGAATCTCCGTATGCTCCAGGCACACCTCCCTCTTCTTCACTCTAGTAGCTGGATTCCTGCCCACGTTTAGGGCCATGCACAGAGGAAGCTCTCAATATAGTGCATGACTGAAGAAATATCACTTGGTGGCTAGCATTGCATATTTCCATATCTGTGTCTTCTATAAGAACAAAAGGGGGTCTGTCATTCCCTCGCTTCAAGCCTGTTCCGGACCCTTAGCCACTTCAATGATAAATATTAGAATCTCATATGCTTGCAAGCAGGGCCCAGGTGAATGAGAATTTTCGCCAGCAGAGTGGTAGGGACTGTGGTAAAATAGGACGTGTTTGAGAGGTTTGTGATCCAAGGGAGAGGGGCTGAATCGTCACTGCTCTCTCTCTCTCTCTCTCTCTCTCTCTCTCTCTCTCTCTCTCTCTCTCTCTGACACTGGGGATTGAACTCAGGGCCTTGCCCTTGCTAGGCAGGTTCCTATGCCTCTGAGCTATCTCCCTGGCCCTGCTCCCTTGTTTTTCTAAACAAAGTATAGCACCTCTTCCTGTGTCGCCGAAGCGTGAGCACAGCACTGCTGTATGAGGTGCTGCCTCGGCATCCTGGGCCACCAGTGGCCGTGCCCAAGCACGTGGCATCTGACCTGAGCGTTCCACCATGAGGCAGATCTGTGTTGAGGAAGAGCATCTCAGGAGAGAAGTTTGTGAGACCAACTCTGGGGCAGGAGCCACCTTGGAGCATTAGGAGCACAGAAGGGACACCGAGCTGGAGCAGCAGGGGCAGCAGGGCTCTGAGCGTTCTCGGCTGCAGTGGGGGAGCCTTGAGGGCCTGCTGCAGATGGAGTGCTTTACCCCCTGGGGCACAGGACCTCGCATGGTGGCTCAGCTTCTCCGATTGCCCTGCGGTTCCTGGCTTCTGTCTCTCACATCTCCGCTCTTATTCCTTCCCCCAGGCCTCGGCCCCGCCATGTCCCACTGAACCACTCTGTCTAGGAGAGAAGGCTGGACCGAGTCAGTTACTGAAGCTCTCTGTGTGACCGGGGTGGGGGGGGGTCACATATCCTACAGGGACATCCGCAAGCTCCCACCTCATGTGTAAGCACACACGTGATGGCTCGGATGGGAAAGGTCCCCAAGGCTGATGTGTTCAGGGTCGGGCACTGGGAAGAGGAGCAGATCAGAAAGGCTCTAATCTCACTGGTGGATTAATCTCCAGCGGCTGAGGGGGTCGTCAGGAGGGGGCCTGATGGGAGGAAGTCGGTCTCCCTCCTGGCCTCTTTATGTCTCTCTCCTTCTGCTCTCTGCTTCCCAACTCTTGCAAGGTGAGCAGCTCCCCTCTCGCAGGCCCTGCTGCTCAGAGCTCCTACCTTGGGCCTGCAGACCATGGACTGAGTCCCCCAGAACCATGAGCCAAAATAAGCCTTTCCTTCTTCAAATGATATACCTCAGTGCTTTGCCTAGCCAAGAAAAGCTAACACAAGATAATATGTATAACATCTAACTGCTTTCCTATTATCTTTCTGTATATAATCTATAAATTTAGCATATTTATCACCTATTATTGATCTGTTGTTCTATGAGCCTATCACCCACCCATCTACCCAACCTATTTGTCTTTCTTGGACTCTCTTTCTCTCCCTCGCCCTCTCTGTCCTGCTCCAGGCCCTGAACCTAGACTAGGGCTTTATGTATGACTGACAAGTCCTCTGACACAAAGCTACACTCCCAGACCTTTTTATACAACATGTTTTTATTTGGAGGCAGGGTCTCAGTAAATTGTTGAGGCTAGCCACAGATCCATGATCCCCTTGTCCGAACCTCCCGAACAGTTGGGATTATGGACATATGCCACTGAACCTGGCTCGTCTACCCATTTTAATTAACAAAAAAGGAAATCTAAAAAAAATGGCCCAACGAAGTCTTTATCATTTTTATCATAGCAACTAAGATTTAACATTTAAATAACAGTAGAAAAGGGACATGGGAGGAACGCTAAGTCTGTGAGAATTAATGACCTTATGTTACTACCGGTGCTACAATACTTCTGCAGTACTACCATAAATAACCAGGTGTTTAACTATTTCAGCACATTTATGTCATTTTCCTTAGGAAAAATTCTTGAGTATATGACTGTTTGCTGGAGTAGTAGTCCACTTAAAAATTTTCCATGCATGTTGTCAAATTGTTTCTATAGAGGTTACATCAACTCCGACTCTCCTCATAGTGTTCATTTATTTATTTTTTAAAAGCCAACCGAAAGGTAAAAGAAACACTGGAAAGAATTCTAGGGTTCTAAGTGTCGACTAAAGGGTTAAGTGCTCTTTTACAGAAAGTAAGCAAACTAAAAAAAAAAAACAAACCTGTAAGATAAGCAGAATGGTACAATTAAAAAGGAAAATAAAATGGGATTGAAATGTGGACTAATAAACGAAAGAGAAAGAGCAGCTCTCTAATGAGTATTTTAAACATATATATTCACACACATTAGTTACCAAAGAAACACAGGTCATAATTGCAATAAGGCATTTTGCTCACAGATTTACAATTAAAACCTACTTACTATTCGGATGAAATAGACATTCCAGTAAGGCCGCTGATGGGGATCTGAGCGTGCTCATAGGTGCCTAATGGCAGCATTCTGACACTATGTATCAAAGCCCTTAAAAGCACTCATGTGCCTTCCTTGCAGGATTTTATTTTTTCCTAGAAAAATAAACAAGTCAAAATGTTTTGCCACTAGCTTATTCACTGTGCTGCCGGAAATAATAGCAGCATCAGTAGGGGGCAGCCATGATGGAAATCAACATGGAAGTTTCTCGAAAAATCAAGAAATAAAGCTGCCCCATGATCCAGTGAGTGGGATCAAAAGTCAAAACCGCCTGCAGGGTGATCTCTGTTTAGGGCACACGGTGGCTCTCAGCTTGTGCAACAGTTTTAACTTTGCGAAGTCTTGCACAATCTGAGATTTGCGTAAGTCCCAAAGCTTATTTGTAATCACCGCATATTTTAAAGTTGCAAAATTCTTGATGTACTTTTTGTATATATGCATGACTGTGTGTCAGTTTTTCTTTCTTTCTTTCTTTTTCTTTTTTTTTGGTCTAAGTAGCCAGAGTTCACCCAAAAAGGAGCAAACTATGTCACTCGAGGTTTGTGGCTACCGACAAATTTGTTAAACATTTGGTGGATTTATTTGTAGAAGGATGGGATAGTTTTATGGATACTTCTCTGGCTATTTCAGGCTCCCCATCTTTCCCAAATTGCAGGAGGTTATCTCTGGCCTCATGACTGGTGGGGGTCCTCCCATTTATTCCAGGAACGGAGTCATGAACTTTCTAATAGGGCACTGAATTGTGAGACCATCGGAGATCTTTTCCTCTGCCCTTATGAACAATCAGTCCTTGGAATCCCAAGAGCAGTGGTTCCAGGATCTTCTGCCCGTTCTAAAATTCATGTCTGCTCAATTCCTTTACACAAAATGGTGAGGTATTTGATAGAACCTATGCACATTTCTCATGATTTGATTTGATTTGATTTTTCGTGGCTGGTTCAGCCCAACCTTGGGGGCAGGGCTGGCATGGCATGTGGTGCCAGGGATCGAACCACAGTCCCCGCATGCTTGCCTAAGCTTGCCTAAGCAGATGCTTTAGACTGCTGAGCTATCTCCCTTGCCCTCCCATGTATTTTTAAATCCTCTCCAGATTGTTTATGATACCTGAAGCCATTTAGACATTGTCCACACAGAGTTTGTACATGTTCAGCGCAGTGTAACCCACCCATGCCCGAGAGTTCTGATCTGAAGGTGGCTGAGTATACAAATTTGGAAGCTACAAATACAGAGAAACAACAGTTTCAAGCAGAGTTCCTGCATTATCCTTGGTCTTAAACTGAGGTTAAGGCAGAGCAGCCCTCAGCCAACATGGGCTAGCCCCGCAGTCTATATGAGCCTTTGTTATTTCAGGCCACTCATGAGGCTGAGGGGTTGTTACTGTAGTATAACTGAGGGTTCCCAAACTCAGATTGTGGTTTTGTTTTGTTTTTGTCTTTTTGAGACAGGATCTCACTATGCAGTTCAGGCTGGCCTTGAGCTCACTTTTGTAGCCCAGGCTGGTCTCGAACTCACATCAATCCTCTTGCCTCAGCCTGCCAAGTGCTGGGATTACAGGTGTGTGCCACCACGCCTGGCTTCAGGTTGTGATTCTTTAGAGAAGCTGGCATGTGGCTACAAAATAACTGCAGATGGGTGTGGTGCAGCACGTTTGTAATTCCTGTGCTTAGGAGACTGAGACAGGATCACAAGTTCAAGGGCAGCCTTCACCACATAATGAGCCAGGGCCAGCCTGAATTCATGGTGAAACCGAAGGAAGGAAGGAAGGAAGGAAGGGAGAGAGGGAAGGAGGGAGGAAGGGAGAGAGGGAGGGAGGGAGGAAGGAAGGAAGGAAGGAAGGAAGGAAGGAAGGAAGGAAGGAAGGAAGGAAGGAAGGAAGGAAACCAGAGGTCAAGAATGTTGACGAAGCCGTTCAGCAGTCATTCTGCTTCTTTTCTAGACTCCTCATCAAGATGGGTGTCACATTCAACCAAATACAGCCATCCGCTTCTTGTCGCCAGTTCTATTTTCCATGGCATCACATACCAGTGGCCAGTTGTGATCTGAAAATATGAAATGGACCATCCCAGAGATAAGCACAGTTGCGAGCAGCCCACCCCGTCCTGCTCTAACCTGCCTGGGATGTTAAGTCACTCACGCATCTACCACAGCCATTCGACGACCCCAGTGGCTACTAACCCACTATCTCTTGGGGCCTTTGAGCTGCTCAGATTGACCCTTGGGGCCATCATGGGGCCTGCGTGGTATCACTCTCATTATGCTACAGGAGAGTGACGTCAAAATACAAGAGCAGTGACGCTCGCTATCTTAGAACAGTGTGGTGCTGTAACTGTTGTTTTGCTGTTAGTTATGATATTTTGTCATGAACTTCTGCCTGTGCCTTATGCATAGGGTAAATTTTACCACAGATTCATAGGAGACAAATGGTGTAACACTGACTCAGTTGGCATCTGAGCGTGCAAGCCTTCCCTGGGGCTCCTGCAATGGGTTCCCTAGGATCAAGGACGAGTCTTCTCATGTGCATTTGGTGCCTAGTACCTTAGTAAATGCTCAATAAATGACTGCTGAGTTTAGAATTTCAGACAGGAAATATATTTCTCCCTGCCTGGAGGGAATGTCGGCTTTCTAAGGATCTTCTCCATTACCTCTGCTACAAGAATGACATCTTCTAAAGACTCAGGATGGCATCTCCTGTAAGAATTCAGTAAATATTGACCAAACGACCCACCCACAAGGAGGTTCCTGTCAACCACTTAATCACCTTCAAATGGAGTGTTGACTGGTTTAATTCCCCCTCCACCCTCTTTCTGCAGCTTGGTGGCCTAATTCTCTGATTCTCCAACCCAGAGACCTCCCTGGAATTTGACAGAAACGTTTGCAAAGGTTACGAACAGCTGTGAACTGCATGTTCTTTCTGTAGGATCAGCGTTTTATCCCTCTCGGGCCTATAGAGGGCCATTTCCTCTTGAGAACCCTGGGGGCAATTATTCCACAAAAATACGCGTGCGCTCACACATGGACGCATGGGCTTAAGACATGTACGCATACAGGCATGCACGCGTGCACACACGCATCGACACACAGATGTATAATGTTGTTTCTAAGGAGAAAGACATTCCTAAGAGGGAAAGTACTCGGGTAAACACAGAATGATCAGGCTTCGCTGCTTTCCTCAAGAGAATGTTCTATAATGTGTTTGTTCATTCCAACCTAAATCTTCTCATGAGGAAGAAAACATAAGGATTAGTCTCTTTTTTTGTCATATGGAAAAATCCAAAGATGAACAGCTCCCCGCAAAGCCATCTTGGACAGCGCTTAAGAGGGAAGCTTTTCTAGTCAGGCCGGCTGGAGTCCTGAACCAAGACCACCGAGAATGAGCCCTGTGGCACCCTAAGTGTGCTGTTTTGCTCTCTCTAAGCCTCAGTTTCCACACTGAGCTCCTTCTATCCGTGCAGTGTGGGAAGTCAATTTTATTTATTTATTTATTTATTTTTTTTTTTTTAAGTCAGAGGTTAGATGTAATTGTCCCATGGAACTTTCCAAGGCATCAGTCATCTACTCTTCTTAATGAGAGAAGGAAAGAGAATAAGTAGGAAGAGAACCAGTGAGTGCAGAGAGACCGTGTGAGAGAGGTTCGTGGGCAACGCTTGGCATTTTAGCCTTTATCAAAAGGGGCACTATGAAGCCCAGTGACATGCAGGGAACAGAAACTCGAGGGGAAACAGGAAGGACGGCGGACTTCTGACATAGTGACCACTTGCCTGGTGTGCCTGGAGCTCAAGAGTCTTGTGGGCCACGGGGCTTCCAGAGCTAAACCTTGGAGCTTCAAGGAACCTGGGGTGAGTGGGCCTGAGTGGGTGGTGACATAAAGGGGACCTGAATAGAGGCAAAGCAGGGCACAGATAGAAGGCTTTGCCTGAAAGTCTCAAGAGAGGGCTCCAGTGTCTTCCTGATCACCGCCACACTCCTGGTCCTTGTGTGGTCACCTGCGCTGAGGTTTCCAAGGTCAGGGTTGCTGATCAAGGGCCTGGGTCCATTATTGGTGGGAGCTCGAGAGAGAGGTGGGGCGGGAATGGAAGGAACTAGAGCAGAGGAGCTCTTTGAAAGATGGAGGTCAACAATGCCTTAAGAGTAAATTCAGAATAGCAAATAGTAACTGAAGCACAAGAGATTTCTTTAAAAGACAGACACAGTGTAATTAGACAGAAAAAGAAGGCTTGCTCAGCCCTGGCACTTCCTTCTGGCAGAGAAAAAACCAACGAGGCAACTTCATCACACCGATTCCTTCACGCTCTGGCGGGCAAGTGATAAAATTATCAGATGAGGGTCCCAGTGCTGTCTCTCACAGTCGCTTTCGCCAAGTGTGCCATGTCTAAAATAATGAAGGTGGCGTGATTAAATGTTCGCTGGGCTGCAGCCGCCACGCTATTTCGGAGATGGGCTTATTAGTCTAATGACTGCTCCAAATCATCAGAATTCATTAGCATGAGTGCTGCAGCATCCGGCGACATCGGCCCACGGCTCCCGGCTGCCATTGTCACCATTTTTCTACTGACATCACTCCTGCTTCTCAAGAGGAACACTGTGACACCATGCTTGTGGTCTCCGCACGCTTTTGGGCACACAGATGTGTATGCCGGTAGGTGTGTGCACACGTCAGGGCTGCTGCTTGCTTTCGCTGCATACTGATGTTTATTTATTTATTTTGTATTTTTTAGGACAGAGTCAATGACTAGATTAGGCTCTCAGTGATCAGCCTGTGTTCAGCATCCCACAGGCTGACGCTACAGGTGCTCGCCACCATGCCCAGTCTCAATCACTACCTCTGCGTGCCCCAGGGGCCGGAGCGGCTCGGCAGGCCCCTACGTCTGCCTGAGCAGGTGCTTTAATCCGCTGAGCTTGTGGACGGCCCTGCACACTGATCTTAGCTCCTCTCCCACTAGCAGTAAAGTCGCTGTAGCCCTTTCCTGCACTGGCACGTCCACACGTGGCCGAAGCCCACTTCTGTCTGAAACACTCTTTTGTGGGACAGCACCTTGGGTTGCTCTTTCACTTCCCGCTGTGGATTCAAATGTCACCTCCGATGTTTATGGGAGGGATATACATACATATATATATATATATATATATATATATATATATATATATATATGTCAGTTGGGCTTGGCCAATAGGAAAGTAAAGTGAACTTATATTCAATTAGTGATGCCCAGCTTTCCCCACTCAGCTATAAGGCACAAATATCTTTCTAGGTTGTGATGGCTGATGTAATAGGTCAATTTGACTTGAGAAAGAAGTAGCTGGGAGATAAATAAAGTTCTGGGTATCTGCAGATGATTGCCATCGAGTCCAGGAAACTGAAGGGGATCACTCACCCCAGATGTGGGTGTCACCAACGAGTAGGCTTGGAGCCTTTGTGGAATAAAAAGGAGGGGGGGAGGGGGAAGGGAAGGAGGGAGGGAGAAAGAGAGGGGAGAAGAGGGAGGATAGAGAGGGAGGAAAAAAGGAAGGGAGGGAAGGAGGGAGGAAGAGAGGGAGGGAGGGAGGGAGGAAAAAAGGAAGGGAAGGAAGGAGGGAGGAAGTGAGGGAGGGAGGGAGGAAGGGAGGGCTCCAGTCCTCGCCGTTGCCTTGGACACACCCTTCTCATTCCTCAGTCTTCTAATGCAGGCCTGAGCTGCTGACTCTGCAGTCAGCTTCCAGAGTTTTAGCTCCCAGCTGCTTCTGGATCTTCTGGTTCTCCAGTGCTTAGAGAGCCATTAAAAAATTTTTTTTTCGATTAGACAAGAAAGAGAGTATAGCAGTAACTGAGTTTACATTAGAAGCAGTGCACATCTAAAAGTCCCGAATGACACACATTCCAAGCATAGTTTTAGTGTTGCTTCAAAAATCTTTGATTTCCATTCAGCTGTGCTATGCCTTTCCATATTTATTTCTTCTTTAGGTTTCTTAGGGACACTATACGATATTTACGAATGTAGGTCTGGTTTATTTCACTTATGAGTATATGCTCACTATACATCCATTTATATATGAGGTCTTCCAGTTTATCATTCTTTATAGCTGAGTAATATTCCATTGTACAAAAATACCACATCTTTTTCAACCATTCTTCAAATGATGGGTATTTTGGTTGTTTCCAAGATTTGGCTATTACAAATTGGGCTGCTATAAACATAGGTGCACAGATATCGCTATGGTATGTTTTCAGCTCTTCCGGGAAAATTCCCAGTTGGGGTAATAGCTGGATTGAATGGAATTTCCAGTTCTAGTTTTGTAAGGATCCTCCACACTGCTTTCCATAATGGTTGCACCAATCCGCATTCCCACCAGCAGTGGAGAAGAGTTCCTTTTTCTCCACAGCCTCTCCAGCATTTGTTGCTGGTTGATTTCTTTATGATAGCCATCCTTTCGGGGCTTAGAGGGCCAGTTTTGATTCTCCTCCGTTTGATCCAGAGATTGTTTTGTATCATTACAAATTTGTAATGATACATTACAAATGTATAGCTTGTACTGGTCCTCTCTGCTAGGGAAATGATTCCCGTAGGTCCTTAATGTTATTAGAAAATGAATAAATAACCCCTCCCACTACAGTACGGACAGCAAACTGCCACCCACACTACAGCCAGTGTGCTCTCTCTCTCCCTCCTTGTGCCCCAGTGATTATGGCATTAAGAAGATCCGAGATGCACAGAGGCAAAGCTCCCCCTGTCTCTCGACAGCCTGACCTCCGGGCTGCTGACCCGACGGCCCTGTGCCCGAGCTACTGACACTTCAGGAAACATTTCCAAGCAAGCCTCATCCACCGGGGCAAGTGAGAGCAGATCTTCTTTCATGAAACTTTCTGGAAAACAGGATCTCCTTGAGTTTAGAAGCATGGTCCGATTAGAAGATTTTTTTTTCAGGTTTTTTTTGTTTTTCCTCTGTCCTTCTTCCTAAATGCTGCCTGGAAATGTTTGTTCTTAAAAGTGGACAAACAGAATCACTGCAGTTGTTTAACCTGCTGCTGGCGGGTGGAGGAGTGCTCCCTCCGCTTGACCCTCGGTGGGGGATGACAAGGGGCTTAGACGTGAAAGAGCAAAATTGCAATTGGCGCACACTGCACGGTGCTGTAGCAGGAGCGCGTGAGAGGAAATGGGCGAGCGACTCAGGAGTTTATCCTGCTTCAAAACCCACAAACCCACAAACCAACACGACAACAAAATCTCTCTCCTTATTGGATTACTTTACTCCGTTTTGTAAACTGCGGGCTCCTTGATGGGAGACATCCTGTCTGATCAACTTCTGTTCCCTCCGAGTCTTCCACGGCACAAGGAACAGATCTCGGGACGGATGAGTGAGCTCACGAAGGAGGGGTGTATGACTGAGTGATTTGCCAAGATCATTGCCAGCTGCGCTGTCTCCCTCCTTTCCTACCGGGGCTAACCGACTACTGCCCATCACTCACTTGGGGAAAGACAGTGTTAACACGAAGATCTGCCGTGCCATCGTTTGTTAGAAGAAGAGTCTGTGAATTTTCCTGTAAAGACAGCGTCATGACAAGGGCTCCGTACTCACCATCACGTGACCCAAAGAGCAAACTACAGGTGGTTTTGGTAGAGAGTTAGTGCCTGGAAAAATACAGCAGGACTTCCTCCAGTGCCTGAAATCTCATTGCCTTGGGCCATCAGCCACTGCGGATCCTCTGAAAGGTCACGCTTGAGCATGCTCCTCAGCGGTGTATAAGCTTTTCAGTGAGGCAGAGGGTGCTGGTGAGGGAGACAGCCCTGGCTATGCCGAGGGACCCTTCCCTGTGCTGTGCGTCAGAGGGTTTCTGTGTTTCCCGAAGCGGGCCGCCTGCTCCTCCTCAGGTTTACATCTGAAGGGTTGTCCTTTAAAGGGCTGTCCTGCAGTGTGAATAAATAGATGGGAGAACCAGTGCTCGGTTCATTTTCCGTGAAGCTCCAGATCTTAGCAGGAAATAGAAGGAGTCTAGGGTTAAAATGTGAGATACATCCCGCGGGGCTATGTATAGGGGTGTGAGCTGGGTTAGTAGCACTGGAAGTAGGTGTAGGTCCTCAGGATCTTCCAGCAGGTACAAGCAGGGACCGTCCAGGCATGCAAGGGGCAGAGAGGAGCAGATGGGGCTTCTGGTATCCACAGAAAGCTGAAGCATGGAGGCAAGGCCAGTTAGCAAAGGGGAGAGCTGCAAGGCCGCCATCGCCCTCAGAGCCACGAGGCAGGACCCCTGTCTGGGTGTTTGGTAGGGTCTCATAATGGCCAAAGAGTCCACTGGTCCTAGAGTCCACCATGAAACTGAAGGGGATGACCTACCCTGGATGTGGGTGTCATCGACGAATCGGCTGGGAGCCTGAGTGGGATAAAAAGGGGAAGGAAGGAAGAGAGGGAGGGAGGGA
>PVJA010034858.1:0-22246 GCA_004027025.1 Myocastor coypus | reverse complement strand
AATATGCAATATGTCAACTTTCAAAGAAAAGAAGGGGGAAAAGAAAAAAAAAAGTAATGTGGATTTAGAAAGGTTAATGTTTAATTGTTTGATCAATCTTATATACCTATATGTATTAATCTAAACTGATCTGATGATGAAAATATGTAATATAACCATTGTTAAATTTAAACAATAAAAAAATTGAAAAAAAATAAATAAATAAAATTTGTGTCTTAATTCCTGGTCTTGCTGTGGTCATCACTGTAGTTTTTTTAAGGCAGGGTCTTGTTATATAACTCGAGCTGGCTTGTACTCACGTAGTTCAGGCTGGCTCCTGACTTAACCATGCAGCCCAAACACGCCTTGAACTCAAGGCAATCCTCTTGCCTCAGCCTTCCAAGTGCTGAGCTTACAGGTGTGGGCCACCACTCCAGCTAGGTGTCATTTATTTTTTTAACCTGTAGTAGTTGTCCAGTTTTCGCAGCACCATTTGCTATGAAGACTTCTCCTTCTCCATTGACTTGCCTTTACTCCCTTGTCAAAGATTAGCTGACTGTACTCACGTGAGTCTCTTTGTGTGGTTGTGTTCTGTCAGTGATCTGTTTGTCTATCCTTTTGTCATACGCCCTGGCTGTTGTTTGTGTGTCTGCTTCATTGATTGATTTTTTTTTTTTTACATAGAGTCTTGCTATATAGCTCAGGCTAGCCTCAAACTCATGGTCTTCCTGTCTCAGCCTCCCAAACGTTGGGATTATGGGTGTGGACCACCATACTTGACTGCAGTGTTTGTGTTACTGGAATGTTGTACCAATTATTGAGGTTTGGGTAGTGTTAGTCCCCTGACTTTGTTCTTCTGTATTACTAAGTTGGCTCTTCTAGTGTCTTTTCTTTTCCGCACCTTCCTATTAGTTCCAAAATAACTTGTGGAAATTTTTACTGGGATTGTGTTAAATCTGTAGATTTCTCAATCTCAATTGAGAAGAACTGATATCTTTTCTGTTGTACCTGGGCTTGGGTTCAGGGCCTCTCACATACATGGCAAGTGCTGACAGAGAAGCTATTTCCTGGCACTGTGAGTTGAAGGGACCAAACCGAGGACTTCCAGCTTGCTAGGCAAGCATTCTATAGCTGAGCTAAATCCTCAGTCTCATTCCTAGTGCTTGTAAAAAAATGTTATTATTGCAGCACTGAGGATTGGACCCAGGGCTTTTTGTACTGAGCTACATCCCCAGTCTTTTTTTTTTTTTTTTTTTTTTTTTTTTTTTTTTTTTTTTTTTTTTTTTTTTTTTTTTTTTTTTTTTTAAGATTAGGCTGCAGAAATAGCTCAGCTTAGATAGCTCAGTGGTCTAAGTGCCTGCAAGGACCTGGGTTTGATCTATGGGACCACCTGCTGTGCCAGCCCTGGGCATGTCATGCTAGCCACTGAAGCCAGGTGTGGTAGCACACGCTTATGATCTGAGTCTGAGCTGTGTAGTGAGACCCTGTGCCAAACTAATTAATTAATTAATTAAAAAGTTAACATTAATTTCTTTTAAATATTGAGACAACAACTCACTAAATCATTAAGTTGCCCAGGTGGAGGGACTTGTGGTTCTATGGTTCTCCTGCCTCAGCCTCCCAGAGAGCTGGACCTATAGATATCTGCCATCACACTTGGCTAAAAGTTTTACTTTTAGACAGGGACTTTCTAAACAGTCTTGTTAGCCTCGATCCTCCTATCTCAGTCTCTTAAGTAGCTACAATTATAAGCGCAGGCCACTGCACTGAGCAAGAACTAACATGGTGATAGTGAGTCTTCTATCTGTGAGAATAATACCGCTACTCACTTAGCGCTGATTTCTTTCCTCAGAGTTTTAAAACCCTCTACGTGTTTCTTTTACTATTCTGTTAGATGTATACCTAAATATTTCCCTTTTTATGCCAATAAAAAGTTTTTAGCTTTGAGGGGCCGGCAGGATGGTTCAGTGATCTAAAGTGCCTGCTCAGAAAAGTTTAGTCTGCCTCAAGGACCGTGGTTTGATCCCCGGTTCCACATACTGTGCCAGCCCTGCCCTCAGGGCAAACTGAGCCAACGCACAATAAATAAATCAATCAATAAATAAAGTTTTTAGCTTTGAAAGTGATAGCGTAGTAAAGCAAGAGAATAATGTAATGAACTTATTTTAAGAGTATCATTGTACTGAGAAGGTGGGAAATGGACTAGGTTTGGGTAAAATTGGAAGTAGGAAGGCTTGTGAGGATAATTCAAGTATGATGGTTATGGTCTAGCTCTAAAATGGCACTCCAAGGTCTGGAAGGTGATTGGACGGAGGTGACACTGTGCTCATCAGTGGATTCACCGAGCCACACGTTCAGCACTTGTTGGTAGGTGGAGCTTGGCTGGAGGTGCTCACCGGGGCATGACCGGGACCAATGGGTTCTCCTCCCCAGTTCCTCCCTTTGCTCCTTTCCTTCTTGCCCTCATGAGTGGAGCAGCTCAACTTCCCCAGGCCTTTGCCCCAGGCTGTCTCTGCCTTGGAGCCAACTATGGACTGAATCCACTAGAAACTGTGAGCCCAAGGAACCCTTCTCCCTTGAAGTAGTAGATGTTGTGTCTTTAGGCTCAAAACAGAAGTAAAGCTCTAAAATAAGAAAGTGGCAAAAATATGAAAAATAGTCAAGTCAGATTCTAGCAACGAGGCAAATAGCGAGGATGCCCTGCTACCAATTAGCTAAGTAATTGAGAGACTCTGACAGCTTTAACGTTCACATCGCCATACATACTGAGGCGAAGTGGCAGTGTTAGTTGCTGACCCATTATTTATACTCAGCACTTCTTCCTGCTCAAAGTAAGCCTGGCTTTACTCAGTAGCTTCCTTTCCCTCCTGGACAAATATTATAGCAGAAGTCTCTCTGGCGGATGTGTGATTGGTATAAGAATGCCTCTACCCCCTTTCCAAATCTGTCTCAGAAATGGCCCTGGGGACCGATTCTGCCAACAAGACCAACAGGCAAGTGAGGTGGAGATTGAGTGGTGATACGAGCTAGAAAATATTTCCCCCATCCTAAGAGAAAGCAACAGGAAGACATGGTCCCCTGCCTTACTCTGTAACTGGTCCTGTATCTTTATGGCTCCTAGAACTGTGGCAGTCCTGTTCTATGGGCCCAAGAGTGGCACCAACAGTGAAGCTGGTATAGAATAGAGAAGACGTTGGGCCGTGATAATAGCCAAGTCTTCATTGTTTAAAGTACTTTGGGGGCCCGGCGGGATGGCTCAGTGGTCTAAAGCGCCTGCTTGGGGAAGCTTGGGTGGCTTCAGGGACCGCGGTTCAATCCCCGGCACCACATGCTGCGCCAGCCCTGCCCTTGGGGCGGGCTGAGCCGGCCACAAAAATGAGTGAATAACCAAACAAAGGTTCTGAAACAAGAATAAAAATAATAAATAAAATAAAAAATTCTTAAAAAAAAAAAAGATAAAGCACTTTGAGGGAGCTTTCTCAGACTTAACTCTGCACCCCCAGTGTGCACTTCATCCTTTTGTTCCTTCTTTGTCCTGGGAGCTACACTGCAGGATGCTCGCCTATGACGCTCCCTCGCCTCGGGCACGTGGAGCTCCTAGGTCAGGCAAGAGCAGCTCCTACTGTACCGCTCAGTCTGTCCCTTCTACCTAGACCCTGGCATCTGCAGGTACCACCTGAATGCCAGTGCCCTAACCGTCTGGTGCAATGCCCAGAGCTAAACTCTGAGTCACATTTATCTAGCTGTGCCCTCCACCCTGCACTGACCATTGCTGAGCTGGCAGGGATTACCACAAGAAATGAGAATAGCAGAAGAGCCCTGCATTGGCTGTGTAACAGGTTGTTTAAAACTCTGTTTTCAGAGGTTCTTATGGAAAGTTCCTGAAAGTAATTCAAGGCCAGAAAAACACCCCACCCCACCCCCGCCCCAAAGCGACCTCTCTCTCTCTCTCAGAGAAGAGAGAGATGATGCTACTTCCTTCTGGTAAGTTGCGTGACTCATCTAATTGAGTCTTGCGCTTTCACCTTGGCTGCCAGGAAGCTCAGAGCTGGCCTGTCGCTGACTCACAGTGATGCCCGTATGCTTCCTAACCGCTTGCTTCTTCTCCTCTCCATCTTTGCTTTGCTATTTTTAGAAAATGAGAGACCTTACTGGGCTCACCTTTACTGTAAGTGACTTCGAATCCTTTGCAGAAAGAGATGCACGTGACCAATCAGCAGCTCAATTCTAAAACACCACGTGCAGTCCCAGCTGTCGTCCTTTGCTCTCTGTAATGGCGGAGAAGCAAGCGCCCCAAAGTAGCCTGGTGCTTTATCTTTGCAAACACAGCCACCAGAGCTGGGTGCTCAACAGAGATTTCTGGAGACCAGTATCCAAACTGTCCCTACCCAGTGGGCCTTTAAAGCCCATCCTGCCCCTGGTGGCTGGAGAGGATTAACACGGGGATCCCTGGGGGCCGCACTGCCCCGCTGTCCCACTGCAGGATAGAGGTGAGTGACCTGCTTGGTTCTAAAGAACGCCTCCTGGCCCAGCTGGGCCTAGCCGCAGTGCGGTTCAAGGACTGCGTGGCTCCCCTTGACTCTGGCCCACCGGCTCCCAGGCCATCCTTCCGTGCCAGCTGGCAGAGGGTGCTCTTGTACAGCAGATCTGACTCCTGCCCGCGCTGGCTCGGCCCAGCTGCAGCCTGTAGCCTGCAGCCTGCAGCCTGCAGCCTGTCCTGCCCCAGAGCCTCCAAGGCAGGGCTGGGTGGGGGCTGATCCCTGGGTCTTCTTGCAGCCCAGCCTCATCCAGCTGCTAAGCTGGCCTCTTTCATCTCCACACTCACACAAGCCCTCTCAGTGCTCTGCTGTCCTGGGTGCAACACAATGAGGCCATGTGTGTGTGTCAGGGACTTATGGGCTTGGTGTGCTTATTTTAGATGAGCCATGCGGGTACACAGACGGGAAGGTAGAAGCTGAGAGAATGGGGGCAGGGAAGGCCACCCCTTTCTCAGAGCTCTGCCATCATAGATTTCATGATTTAATTGGAAATTTAGTAAATCTGCTAAAACATTTTAGTGGTTTAAGTTTTTCCTATTCTGCAGTGAAACAAAGACTTCTGGTTTACCTGTGTCTTTCAACAACTTTAATTTCATTCGTAGATTATGGATGGAAGTAGCATTTCCACTCGATTGCATACTGGGCATTAGGAAGACAAAAGCTTTCATTGTTTACAGCCCTCCGAATTCTTTTTCAGACATTAAGCTGTAGGTGGCATTCTTTATACCTGACATCAGAGCACTTTTGTCAGGCGTCTAGTTGACAGGATTTACTGCAAGCCCATCCTAGGTGTGTGAAGCAGGGAAAACAAGAAAATAGTTCTTTCAGGTGGGCAGAGAGAGGCACACATAGGCCAACCAGCCTGACTGGGTAACCACTGCTTTTCAAACTGTGTAATTAGAGATACTTAGAGTTCTTCAAAGAGAATTAATTAGTCGAGAAAGGCTGTTTTGTTTACAGTCTTTATCATCAACATAATCAAAAGCAGCCCTTGATATTGGTGGCAAATGGGACCGAATTCTCCCTAAGTCAAGAATGCTTCCTGCGGAGCTGTTCTCCTTTGCTGACTTTGTTGTACCTGTGGGTTTGTTTGCCATAGGATGGCGAGGAGGGCAGAGGATGAGCAGTGCATTGTGGGTGGGGAGAGCAAGAGGCGTGCCTGGTGTGATCAGAGCACACTGGCTGTGTGTGTTCACACTGCTCTGCCGCAGGTCACCTCACCAGTAGGAGTGCACCAAAAGCTTAGGCTTCTGCTCAGGCTCCTGTCAGGATGGTTTGTCCACATGCAACTATGTGTGCAGGCTGGGACCACAGCCTCTCAGATGACCTAGAGATCACCTAGTAATACATTCCAGTGGGAGTCACTGTACTGGCCTGACTGGCATCAGAAACACCTGGCATGCTTCAGAATAAAGGCATGCATTCCCACTCAGACCCAAACTTCTGGATTCAGTCTCCAGAACCATATAATTCATTCACTGTCCAGGTGCTTCTGTAGGCAGATGCTACTGGAAAAATCCACTTGGTGATCCTGTGTGAAAGGATGTGGGATACAGGGGAGGGACACAGGGACGCTGGCTTGGGAAGGAAGACTTTCAGCACGACGAGTCAGACCCATGGCTGTAACCAAAGACCAGTGCTCCTGGATGCAGAGCCACTCTGTACTGTCCAGCAGTCCCTTGGAGGACAGTGCCGGGACTTGGATGGCCACGGACTCAGCTCCAAGTCTGACGGACTGGAGGGAGCTGCTAACTCCTTTGCTCCCGATCCCCCAATGATCCCATTTATGATGCCAGGAAATGTTCCAGAGAAGCAGCGGATTCCAGGGAAGGGCCACACCCATCACTGGTTATACAGCCTGTGGGTTTTGGCGGAGTCCGGGTTTAACAGGCCACGTTCATCAGCTTATCTTCGGGCTGATATTCTCGCTTCTGTCTTGCTTTGGCCATGACAAGAGATCAGAAGTTTCTTCCCAGTCGTGCCTATCCCTGGCCACCTGTGCAATCCTTACTCACCATTTCCTTTGGATCTTCTAGCAAATGTAGTCCTAGCCCGTTAATTTATTTTTCTTTAAAAATTTGTATTGTGGGGGCCCAGCAGGATGGCTCAGTGGTCTAAAGTGCCTGCTTAGGAAAGCTTAGGTGGCTTCAGGGACCGCGGTTTGATCCCTGGCACCACATTCTCTGCCAGCCCTGCCCTCAGGGCAGGCTGAGCCGGCCATAAAAATAAATAAACAAACAAAAGTTTTGAAACAAGAAAAAAAAATAAAAATAAATTCTAAAAAAAAATAAAACTAAAGTTGGTGCTTAAGTGCAAGTTTCTGAGATCAATCCCCACTACAAAAAAAAAAAAAAAAAAAAAAATTGTATTGTGGTAATAATGTGTGTCTTATAAAATATTTAAACAAATAGAGGTATTTAGAATGGGAACTTTCCCTATAGCCTAACCCTTCAGAGATAATGCCATTAATGGTATCAACTCCCTCCTTTGAGGGAAGGATGGGTTCTAGGGTTCAGAAAGATGAAATCCAACACTGATTTGGAGACACAGTGAGGGCGAGGCCATGGCCCCCGCGCCCAGGGGTCTTTCCACCCACCTCTGCCTTTGCGAAGGACCAGGGTGCTGGGTCTCGGGAGCTCTTTGTTGTAACTGCCAAGGTGGAGACTCACCTGTTCCTCATGCAGCAGCAAAAATGACTAGCACCCTGCTGTGGGAACGCGAAGCCACATCTCAAAACTGGATCCTTCCAGATTACAGACCTTGTGCCCCTTGGCAGATTCCTCCTCCATCCTGTCTCATCACAGGGCTTCACTTTTCTGAATCAATTCCCAAAGGTTCCAGATACTTGATGAGGGAAGCAGAAAGACGCGTGCCTGTAACTGCTGGCTCCTGAACTCTGTGAGGAAAGCAAGGCTGCCATCTTGGAAAATGCCTTGGGAAGAGGCCCAGACGCTGAGGTATCGGTAGAGCCTACTGTGCTTCTCTTAGCACTCATGTAAAGGGCCCTTCAGGGGCCCGACAGGATGGCTCAGTGGTCTAAAGCGCCTGCTTAGGAAAGCTTGAGTGGCTACAGGGACCGCGGTTCGATCCCCGGCACCACCTGCTGTGCCAGCCCTGTCCTCAGGGCAGGCTGAGCCGGCCATAAAAATAAATAAATAAATAAATAAATAAATAAATAAACAAACAAAAGTTCTAAAACAAGAAAAAAAATAATAAAAAAAAAATTCTTTAAAGGGCCCTTCACCTTCTCCCAGCAGTCCTAGAGATTCAAGGCAGCCCAGGGGCGTCCTAGTTTTCTACATTTCACCATCTGGTTGGGCTTCAGGCAGTGTGTAGAGTTGTACAACTAAATATCTTTGATTCCTAAGAAATGGAGGAATCCCGGAGCACTGTGGTCAGTAGCATTGCCAAGACAGGAGCTGACCCTTCCAAGGGGATTTGGCTCTATTTAGTAGACCCCGTAAAGAGCCATACCAAGGGCCGGCGGTATAGCTCAGCAGATTTAGCGCTTGCTTAGAGGAAGCGCAGGGGCTAGGGTTCCGTTCCTGGCCCCTCGTGCTGTGCTGGCCCTGCTCTAGAGCGCGCTGAGCCGGCGAGACTGGGCGTGGTGGCGCACATCTGTAATCCCAGCCCTTGGGAGGTACAAACAGGAGGATCACTATGACTCAGTAGTGAAACACCCCCCCACACACACACGCACACACAAAGAGCCATACCAGCCCGCTTCTCTGTCCTTGGAGAGTCAAAGTCTAAAGACAATGAGTGTCGTGCCAGTTAACTGTCCTGTTTTAAGGATCAAATGCGAGCCGGGCCTCAGGCTCGCTGTCTCCCATACAGCATGCCATCCACCCAGCAAAGGCTATTCTTGTCCCCTGCACTTGTACAGAAGAAGCTGAGCCTCGAGAGGCCACCCAAGGTCACGCACAGCTGTTAGCTGGATGGGTTTCCCATCCAGGCTGACTGGATCACAAGGCTGAGAACTGACAAACGTCCCCGTGGGGTCCAGCCTTAACATTTCTGTTACATTTCTGACCCCTGAGCTAGAGCTCAAGAGGGAAGGCGAGGTGAGCTAAACCAAAGGTTCATTTCCTACCCTTCACCCCAGCAAGGTGATGCAGAACCAAGCTGTCCGCCTACTGTGTGTAGGGTAGAACTTTGGAGAACACCACCCTCACTGAACACACGACAACGACACGCTCAGCTGGGGTTAAGAATCTGCGATTCTACCTTGCCGATTTATTTATTTTGTGTTTAATCCCCTTTTCCTCTAGCAAAATGATCTCCTCTCTTTTGAGACTCTTTGCCAATAGTTCTGTGTTGAAGGCAGTAATCGATACCGACCACAGCCCTTGATAAAAGAAATAAAGACCTCTGGGAGGCCACAGGCTGGAGGGAAGCCAAGGGGCGCTGGCCACGGAGGGCCCCATCCAGCAGCTCACCAGTCATTTCCAGGACAGCCACAGGGCCAGAGGGCTTCTTCTTCTTCTTCTTGTTTTTATTTTTGTTTTTTTTCTTTTACAATTTAAGAAATTTGTATCAATAAAGCTCGGTTCTTCATGTGCCTCTCTGAAAAACTACTTGCTTTTGAGTGTCTCTGTATTTGCTATACTCTTGTTAGAAGAGACCTGAATTTTAATTCTTTTCTCTTCGGTGGGTCTTCCCCTCCTCCCCAAATGTTTTAGCATCTGTTAATCCCAGTTGGAAACCTTAGCAGATCAAGTCGTGTTCTGTGTCGATTGCCTTCCAGAACAAATACGGAGTAGTAGATAACTCAGCATTTGGTTTCAGGAGGGCTTAGGGTGGGAGCTGCAGAGGACAGCACCCTCTTCCTCTTAAGACATCCAGTCAAAGGACAAGCAAAGTAATTCCCAAGCTCAGATGGAATGCATGGAGATCAGGTTCATTTCCAGAACCACCGCCGCCTGCGCTTAGGTGATATTAGAAGCCACCATGACAGCAAAGTAGTTTTATGCATAGCGGCTTAGCAAACACTTTGAGAACTAGTTTAGTGAAGCTATCAGGTTGAAAAATAGTAAGTCACGAAGTTTTAATGAAGGTAAGTGTGGATCAACGTATCATAAAAGCATCCAGGAGGACTTAAAGATCCTTGGGTGGAAATTAGAATGGATCTTTGGGATTTATTCAGCAAAGCCTGTCTATTTTGACCTTTTTTCCATTTCATATTAAGGCTCCTGAAAGTGTGTTTTGTTTGGCAGAGGCTGCAGGAGCACCGGGCTCTTGGTGCTGTTACCCTGGCGCTGTGCTCAAGTTCAGCTGCGCGCACGACTGATAAGGCACGGGCACCCAACAGCAGAGCGAAAGGCCATCGGAGATTTCCTTGCTTTATATCTCTCTGCACTTCATTTACATCTTAAGCCATATTGGTGATCCAGATTTGAATAAAGCCACAGCTTAAACAGTGATTAGATCTCAATAGCTTGGGTTTTCTATAAAATCACTGCATTTTTACTAGCTGTATTTAGAAATACTGGTGAAAACTGACACCTTGGGTAACTTTATCATTTAAAATGGAGCTTGGGGGGGGATAAAACCCCCAGCTAAAATGGGGGTATTAGTTGCCAGCCCTTTGACTCAAGCAGTGTCAGGGGTTAGAATTAGACAAAAGCCAAGCCCAGCACGACTTGGGCAGGAAAGAAAGCAGATAAGTCAACCTACCACCTTCCTCTAAGCCTGCTCCCCCTAGAATATTAATTGAAGCAGTGATCCCATAACCTGAAGAAAAATAAGGAAGCCAAAAAGAATATAAAATGCAACAGAGAGCTTTTTTATTTCAAGATTTTTTTTTTAATCATAGAGCAATATTTTTAACTCTAAGGTTAACCTGCTAATCCTTAAGCTGGTGACATGACAGTGTCAAATGTGATGGGATTTTGTGATTCTCATTATTGTTATGTATTGTTCTTTCCATGGTATTCCATATTAATATTTATAAATGCCCTTTTTATAGAACCAAGAAGACCAAAACCCATTATTAAATTTTTAAAATGGACAAACCATGCATCCAATATAGTTGATTACAATTTAGAACAAAAAGGATTTTGATAGTAATCCACTTCTCATTTTTCGTGGCTGTTGATTTGTACAGACAGAAGAGCTCCTATTTTATTTTTATTTAAAAATAAAAAAAACACTACTGCTTGCACAGTAACATCCAAATGACACAGAATAGCAGTATATTGATTATTCCCGGTGAGAAGGAGGTGAACTCACCATGCGCAGGTAAGAGGGAAGAGTGGAGGAAAGGTGTGTGTTTAAAATACTAAATTGCCTGCCAAAAGCAACTGCAAAATGAAAAGAATCGACTGAGATCTTTGAAAGAAGGGAGGTGTTCATTCAGTTGTCTTCCAGTGCTTTGCTGTACTTGATGAGTGGCTCCAGAGGTTCAGTGGTGACCTGTATGAAAGAGGGGCCTCCTGAAGAGAAAGTGGATGGGGGGGTGGCCAGGCCACACCTGACCGAGTCTGTGATTGACGTGCCTGTCCCTCCTCCTCTCAGTGCCATGGGAGATGACCAGACACCTTCGGGCACAGAAGAGGAGAACGGCTCTGCTCTGGGGAGCAGTTGGCTCGGTCGGTCACAAGAACACTAAAAGGAAAACGGGTGGGTGCTGGCTGCCTGCCTTGCCACTGCTTGGCCTCCAAAGAACCTGGGGCACTGCTGGGTACAGGTGTAGCTGACTGTGCTCTGGTATTCTTGGCTATAAGTACCAGGTTTCCCAACTCAGTGTGACTGTATCTGAACACCGTCATCCGGGGCTGAGCAGAGACCACCTTCAACCCTTCCCCTGCTCTGCGAGGACCCCTGCTGCAGATGCATCTTCATGAGGCCCCGTGCCACTGCCATGCCCTATGGTTCCCAGCAGACCTTGCAACACCTCTACGTCCTCACGCCTAGTCTGAGTGGACAGGCAGACCACCTTTGCATTGAACTCTCCCCTCCAAGTCCCATTATGACTTTTTCCTCCACAGCCCTCCTTTTATGTCCCAGCCTATAGAGAGCGGTCCCTGTCATGTTTACTCTGAGGTAAACCTGTCCCATTGAACTCATAGCCCTGCTTCTTTTCCTTTGGTCCTAACGCAGTACCCAAAGTCTGACTTCCCGATCAGACCTAACGCTGGACCATGGCTCTTCCCTTCAAATTGTGATGTTGGGCAAATTACTTCATCAAGTCTCCTTGGTCATAGAATGAGGAAACTAACACCTCCTTCCCACTGTTGTAGGAATTAATGGGTTAGCTGCAAGGCCTGGGACACCATAACTGTGTAGGAAATTGTGCCTTGAATTAATAATAAATCAGTGACTTTGGGGTTTTCACTGTTTCCTGCCTTGTTTTTTTTTTTTTTTTTTTTTTTTTTCAATCTGGAGATAATTTTCTCTATTTGATCCCCTTCTGGCTTGCGAGTTGCAGCATGTGTATTTGGGTCTTTGTAACTATAGATTTGCACTGGAAAAAAATAAGCCACCTGGGGGCCTGGGTTTCCTGAAGAACTGCAGGCTGGGCTTGGCCTTCTGTGACGAACACTTGGACAGTTAATTGTGAATCCATCTAAGGTATTTCCCAGCACCAGTAAGGAGAGAGGAGTCAGAGTTGATGCCTAGTGGTTCTGACAGTTATTTTATTAGAGTGCAGAGTTCCGGCCATAGGGGTGGTGTCCGCTCCCAGCTGAGGAGTATTGTGTGTTCAAAGCAGCAATGGTGTAACTCAATTCCACTGAAACCCAAGTTTGGCAGAGCAGTGAGAGGCTATTCATTATGACCAGTCCTTACAAAACCCGCCTCACCTTCTGGGGAAAGGCGTCTTATGTTTCAAATGTGGGCAATGGCCTTTCTTTGCAATGTGGCGCTAGTTCAGAAGCTATGCTGAGGATATAGGCTTTTCAGACTTCTCAAATGCTTGTCAGCTCCCTTCTCTGGAAGCCCTCAGGCCCTCTGTCTTTGAGCTCCTCCTGTGTGGAGCTAGTGGGGGCCTAGCATAGTCCTCCTCCTGTCCACAGAGGGCCCTTGGCCTCCTTCCAGACAGCTCACCATCTGCGTCTACTCTGTGGGTCTCTCTACTACCTCTCTCTGCCCCGAGACTATTCTCCCACAAACTTAGCAGACTCAGTGTCCTCTCAGCCACTTCCTCAGGAGGACCCTGAATGAACACCATGTCATTTAAGCAGAAGCCAGTTCAGAGTTCAGTGTAATTTCTCCATGGCTGACCCCAGCCTGAACCCCTGAGTGGATTACTCTCTCTGGGTAAGTCATCTTCACGTCTAGGACCTGTGATGCCCTTTCTCACATGGGCTCAAGACACTGTGCAGTCTGAACTGTTCCTGTGCTGTCCACCTGGGTGCCTGACAGCTGTGCTCCTGCACCTGGCTCCTGTCAGCAAATGCCACAGGCACCCACGAAACCCTATGAATGGAAGGGAGTCGAGGGAGTGGGGAAGTCCTGGGCAAACTCGATCAATGCAGAGAATAGCTGGTGAGTAAAAATGCCCCCTCTCATATCCTTCTTTCTCATTCCTCAGAAAACCAATGTGTTCAACAAATCTCATTTGTACACAGAGGTAACAACCTGTATACTGTACACCAAAGTTGGCCTGGACTTCCTCCTTGTTTGGTTCTTTGTGGATTCTCTCTACAAATCCTTAGAATCACTTCTCAAAGTAAACCATCTATGCATGGGCTCCTACTTCACTCTCCACTTTAGGAGTAGTCAAGAGAGATATTTTAGCTTTTGGCACTGGACTTGTTCAGATGGCTCTCTTAGACTAAGACAACATATCTTTAGAGGTGAAATTTCCATGTGGGAGGCCATAGCTAGGAGCTCCTGTAACTCCTAGGGCACCATCTTTTAGGACTCTTCTACTCTTAGATTGTCACAGCTTGTTTATTTGACAGTTACCCTGACTACATTGAATTTAAGGAGCTCTTCTTTGTGTATCCCTGTGCCTCATATACTGTCTGGCATGCTGTGGGTTACAGATGAAATTAAACAATATCTACAATTTAATGAAAATTCAAACACAACCTACCGGAATTTGTGGGATGCAATGAAAGCAGTTCTCAGAGGGAAATTTATAGCCCTGAACTCACACATTAAGAAAACAGAATGAGAATAGGTAAATACTCTCATGCAGTGCCTACGCTGACTAAAAAAGGAAGAGCAAATGAACCAAAAGCCCAAAGATGGGAAAAAATTATAAAGATTAGAGTAGAAATCAATTCAATTGAGACAGAGAAAACAATACAAAAATGAATGAATCCAAAAGCTGGTTCTTTGAAAGATTAAATAAAATTGATAAGCCCCTAGATAACCTCATCAAAAAGAGGAAAGAAAGGACTCAAATTCAAGCAATACAGAATGAAAAGGGTGAAATTACTACAGACCCAGCAGCGATTCAGAGGATCATAAACAGCTACTTTGAGAATCTTTACTCTCACAGAACTGAAGACACAGATGAAATGGACAAATTCCTAGAAATGTACAAACTACCAAAATTGAATCAAGAAGATATAAGAACTCGCAGTAACCCAATAACAGCCAATGAAATACAAAATGTAATAAAAAGCCTACCGGCAAAGAAAAGTCCAAGTCCTGATGGATTCACCACTGAATTCTACAGGAAATTTACAGAAGACATAATCGCAATACTCCTCAAACTCCTCAGTGAAATTGAAAAGGAAGCAATCCTTCCAAAATCATTCCTAGAGGCAAGCATTACATTGATACCAAAAGCAGAGAGATATTCAACTAAAAAAGAGAACTACTGGCCAATTTCTCTTATGAACATAGATGCAAAAATCCTCAATAACATCCTTGCCACTAGAATACACCAACTCAACAAGAAGATTATACACCATGACCAGGTAGGATTCATCCCAGGGATGCAAAGATGGTTTAATATATGCAAATCTATAAATGTAATACACTGTATCAATAGAGCCAAAGACAAAAATTACATGATTGTCTCAATTGAGGCAGAAAAGGCTTTTGACAAAGTCCAACATTCATTCATGTTCAAAGTCCTGCAGAAAATTGGAATAGAGGGCCTCTCCCTCAATCTCTAGTTACTTAAGATGCAAGTTTTTGACAGATGAATGAATAAACGTGGCAAATATAAGTATTTCACAGCAGGCCCTATACCAGCTATCATAAACCCCTCTTAAAATCTCAAA
Source organism: Myocastor coypus (assembly GCA_004027025.1). Lineage (NCBI taxonomy): Eukaryota > Metazoa > Chordata > Mammalia > Rodentia > Myocastoridae > Myocastor > Myocastor coypus. Next base: position 7,545 of record PVJA010034858.1, on the reverse strand, counting down.
GTAAGATAAATGTAATACAACATAAATGTAATATAACAGAATTAAGTTACATCTTAGAGGGAGAAAGAAGAAACAAAGTCTCATAATTAGGAAATCAGAAAATAGAAAGATAAGGCTGGAGAAATAGCTCAGCAGTCTAAGCCCCTGCCTAGCAAGTGAAAGAGCGCAGGTCCAATCCCTAGTACCACATGCCATGCTAGCCCCAGGATCCCAGGTGGGCTGAGCTGGCCACTGAAACTGGGCAAAATGGTGCCTGCCTGTAATCCCAGTGCTGGGGAGGCTGAGACAGGAGGATCACTCTGAGTACAGCTCCAAGGTGTACAATGAGACCCTGTACCAAAGACAGAGACAGAGAGAGAGAGAGAGAGAGAGAGAGAGAGAGAGAGCGCACGCGAGAGAGAGACAGAGACCGAGACAGAGAGAAAGAGTAAGAAAAAAAAAAAGAGAAAACAATCCTGATATTCATATGGAGGCAAAAGAAACCCAGAATAGCAAAAGCAATCCTAAGTAATGAGAACAAAACGAAATGCTCCCAATCTGGATTTCAAGTTATATTGTAAAACTGATATAACAACATGGAACTGGTACAAGAACAGAATGAGGATCAACAGACTGAACAGAGAGAAAAAAGCACTCAATTTTTTTATATTTGACAAAAGGGCTAAAAATATATACTGGAGGAAGGATAGCCTCTTTAATTAGGGGTGCTAACAAAAGTGGCAATACACATACAGAAGAGTGAACAGAGATCTCTCTCATTGTGCGCTTAACTAAATAAAAATGGATCAAAGATCTAAATGTTTAAACAGAAATGCTTAATTTTCTGGAAAATAAAATTGATAAAAGTCTTGAAGACACAGACAGGCAAGGACTTGCTAAACAGAAACCAAATTGCATAGGAAATAGAACAAAGAATCAATAAATGGCTGGTCGTGGTGGTGCGTGCCTGCCTGTACCTTCAGGACTTGGTAGGCTGAGGCAAGAAAATCACCATGAGCTCAAGCCCCTCATGAGCTACATAGTGACTTCCTAGCCAGCTCGAACTACATAGCAAGATCTTGTCTGAAAATAGATAAGTAAATAAATAAACAAATGGGACAATATCAAATCAAAAGGATTGCACAGCAAAAGAAGCAACTAATAGTGAAGAAACAGCTACAACAGTGAGTAAAAGATAAAAGATGAATACCTAAAATATATAAAGAACTACAAAAAGGAGTCCCCCATAAAAGACCCAACAACAGCAAACAGAATAGATGATAGCTCAAGTTGAATTATGCTCGGATATGAGATAATCTCTGAAGTTCCCTGGTTCCACACAGCATCTTTCACTCCCTGCTCCAGGCAGGGAGGCAACCTCAGATGCACTGTGCCTCAAAATGTTCTTCTCTGGTCACAGCAGGTGGAGAGGTCTCATGCAACAACCGAGCAGTGGCTCCTGGAAGAACAACTGTCACCTCCACATGATCCCATATGACTGCAACTGGGTAGAGACACAGAACTTCCCTAGTGAAAGACAGCAGAGGGGCAGAGAGGGCACTAAAAAGTTTCTACTCTGCCTGCCCTGGAGAGGACTGGTAGGAGGGCTATGAAGAGATGAGTGTGGGGTATAAGGTACATAGGTACCCAAAAAGATGGGCTAGGTTTAGAGGTGCATACCTGTGACCTCAGCTATGCTCAACTTAGAAGACAGTTCCAGAGTTTAAAAAACTGGGGAGGCAATAAAGTGTGAGGCCCTAGGTTCAATCCTCAGCACTGCAAACTAATTAAAGCAAAAAAAAAACATAAATAAAATAAATATAGGGGCTGGGGAGATAGCTCCGAGGCACAAGTGCCTGCTGGGCAAGTGCAAGGTCGTGAGTTCGAACCCCGGTCCCCCAAAAAAAAAAAATAAATAAATAAATAAATATAAAAAGGTGACAAACATAAACTTTGTAGACATGGGGAGATGACACCAATATCAAAGGGAACTTCGTTCTGTATTGCTGATGCATGGAGTACCAAGTCTTTGACTGCCTCATCAGAAAAGAAAGAGGATAGCAGATCCAATGACCTGTGGTAGATAGAATCTCAGCTAAACACACTATTGTCCGAGCAATTAATCTCTAACAATTAAGTGCTACTCTAAAATATGAAGAAACTAATGGACTTCTAAACTTTTATCTCTACAAAGAAACCTCAGAAAATCATAAAAGTTTTTATGTCCAACAAATTTCCAGTAGAACCTGGCTTCTTCACTGAAAGCTATCTCTGTGTAGGTTTTAACATTCTGAGAGTTCTTTTGAGTACCGGCCACCTGTGCTGACCCAGACCTGCTAGGTAAACCTCATAAGCCTAGCCTACATATTTCACCTTCACCAGAGTTCTTCTGAGTCCCAGGCCTCTGTCCTCACCATGAAGGCAGCCATCTCACACCCTTGCCCCCTTCACCAGAGTTGTGAGTCCCAGTCATCCATCCTCACCTAGGAAACTGCAAGGGGTACCTGGCAGGCCTAGCCTCACAGCCCCTTCACCTTCACCAGAGTTCTTCAAAGTCTCAGTCCTCTATCCTCACCCTGAGGACTGCCAGGGGGACCTGGTGGACCCAGCCACATGCCCGCTCACTCTCACTGGAGCTTGGCTGAATCCTAGTCACCTGTCATCACTCAAGAAGACCGAGTTCCAGAAACCAAGAGCTTGGAAGCCTGCCACATAGACCTGCGGGAATCTTTGTGAGACCTTCCTTGTGCCAATCCACCATCGAGAGAGCCTTGAAGAACTTAGCCTGCACTCATCCTCACCAGACTCTTCTTTAGCTGTGGCTTGCCTCCCGCAGCAAAGTGGAATCCACAATGAGCGCCACACAGGTGGAGCATGGATGAGCCTATATTCCCACTCTTCTGAGAGCTTTGCTCACCCACATCCTACCCCCATACATCCTTGCATCCGCCACCTCTCCATTGGATTTCTGAGTCCTGGCTACTCTTACACTACAAAATCAGGGAGATCATTGAGAGCTTCGAAAATGACAAAAGGAAGGAACAAAAGGGCAATTTCAGGCTTCTAGCCTACCCAAAACAAGTCCAGGGGACAAGATCATAGAAGAATTTGGAAGTCACATGCTTGAAGTTTCTGAGATGATATCAGTTGAAGTAAAGAAACAACTCCACCAGGCTATGGAGGAAATCAGATCAGAAAAAAAATCTCAGATAAAAAAGGAAATGACAGCAATCATGAAAGAATTGCTCAACACATCTAAGGAAGACACAGATTCTTTTTTTTTTTAAAAAAAAAAAAAAAAAAAAAAAAAAAAAAAAAAAAAAAAAAAAAAAAAAAAAAAAAAAAAAAAAAAAAAAAAAAAAAAAAAAAAAAAAAAAAAAAAAAAAAAAAAAAAAAAAAAAAAAAATTTTTTTTTTTTTAAAAAAAAAAAAAAAAAAAAAAAGGAAAACGATGGAAACATTGAATGAACAATGTAGTAAGGAACTGGAATGCATGGAACAGATTCAAATAGATATCCATGACATTAAGAATTCCATTAAAAGCTGGCAAAGCAGAAGATAGAATTCCAGACTTTGAACATAGCATTGCAGCTAGTGAACAGGAAAGGAAAGATCTCTTAAAAATAACAAAGAACCAGGAAAACAATATAACAACTGTAAGATGATGCAAAAAAAAAAAAAAAAAAAAAAAAAAAAAAAAAAAAAAAAAAAAAAAAAAAAAAAAAAAAAAAAAAAAAAAAAAAAAAAAAAAAAAAAAAAAAAAAAAAAAAATAGTATAAGACTGCCATGTATCAGGGGCTGGGGAGATAGCTCCATGAAACAAGTGCCTGCCTGGCAAGTGCAAGGTCATGAGTTCAATCCCTGGTCCTGAAAAAAATAAATAAATAAAGACTGCCATGTATCAACAAAACAGCTGGAGACAACAAAAATGGCATAAAAAGATTGCCTGCACAAGTAGTAGCAGATTTCCCAAGCATGGGAAAAGAATCTGATACACAGATAATTGAGGCATATCAACTACCCATAAACAAAACAGATCTTCACCCAGATACATAATAATCAAGATCCCAGAAATTGAGCAAAAAAACCAGAATATTAAAAGCTGTTAGACCGAAGAAATAGATCATCTATAGTGGAAAGCCCATCAGAATCATGGCAGATTTCTTAACACAAACCATCGAATTAACAAGAGCTTGGAAGGGGCTGGGGAGATAGCTCAGGGGAACAAGTGCCTGCCTGGTAAGTGTAAGGTCATGAGTTTGAACCCCAGTCCTGAAAAAGAAAGAGGGAAAGAAAGAAAGAAAGAAAGAAAGAAAGAAAGAAAGAAAGAAAGAAAGAAAGAAAGAAAGAACTTCTGAGCCAGACTGATGTAAAACTTTCTATAAAATTTAATGGAGAGATATAATACTTCCAAGACAAAGAATAATAGAAGAAGTTCATAACAGCCAAATCAACACTATAAAGAGTACTGACAGATCAGCATGAGTCCAACCTGTGTAGTGAGACCTGACACAAAAAAACATAAGAAAAAAACAAAGCCATCTGTGACAAACTAACCGCTGACATCATGCTAAATGGACAAAAATTGAAAGTCTTCACTTTAAAATCAGGGACAAGATAAGGATGACCACTGTCACCACGTCTGTTCAATATAGTTATGTAAACATTAGCCAGAGCAATTGGATAAGAGAGATAAATAAAAGGAATAATAATTAGAAAGGAAGAAGTGAAGTTATCATTATTTGCAGATGACACGATATTATACATAGAAGACCCCAAAAACTCCACTAAGAGACTTGTAGATTTAATAACTAATTTCAATAGCATAGCAGGATACAAAGTCAACACTCAAAAATTAATAGTATTTCTATATACAAAGAGTGTACCAAGAGAAACTATGGAAACCATGCTTTTCATAATAACACCCCAAAAATGAATCAGTCTCACAAAGGAGGCTGGCCAAGTAGCTCAGAGGATTAAAGCACCTGAAAGCAGGAGAAGAGGTTAGGGGTTCAATCCCCCAGCCTGCCATAGCAACCTTTCCCCCCAGAGGGGTGCTGAGATGCCCATTGAGACTGGGTGTAGTGGCACATGCCTGTAACCCCAGCTCTTGGGAGGCTATAAATAGGCAGATCACTATGAGTCTGATCTAGTATTGAGACCCTGAACACCCTGTAGACCCTTCCCTAAAATAAATAATAGATAGATCAATCGATTGATTGATCAATAGATCGATAGATCGATCGATATATATATATATAGATAGATAGATAGATAGATAGATAGATAGATAGATAGATAGATAGATAAGGGGCTGGGGAGATAGTTCTATGGCACAAGTGCCTGCCTGGCAAGTGTAAGGTTGTGAGTTTGAACCCTGGTCCCACCAAAAAAAAAAAAAAAAGGATAGATAGATAATTAGTTAATTTTTTAAAAAGTCTGGGGCCTGGCGGGATGGCTCAGTGGTCTAAAGCTCCTGCTTGGAGAAGCTTGAGCGGCTTCAGGGACCGCGGTTCGATCCCCGGCACCACATGCTGCGCCGGCCCTGCCCTCGGGGCGGGCTGAGCTGGCCGTAAAAATGAGTGAATGAACAAGCAAAGGTTCTGAAACAAGAATAAAAATTAAAAAAAAAAAAAAATTTAAAAAATCTCACAAAGGAAGTAAAAGATTTATGCAACAAAAATTATAGTACTGTGAAAAAAGATATCAAAGAGGATTTCAGAAAGTGGAAAGATATTCGTTGCTTCTGGATAAGAAGAACTAACATTGTGAAAATGACCATACTCCCAAAACTGTTATACAGATTCAATGCAATCCCAATTATAATACCATTAGCATACCTTACATTTCTAGAAAAACATTCCTAAAATTCATCTGAAGCCCAAAGAGACCTAGAATAGCAACGACCATCCTGGGCAACAATGGAAAGCAGGAGTCAGCACGCTCCCTGACTTGAAATTATATTACAAAGCTACTGTGATAAAATCAGTATGGTACTGGTCATAAAAGAGACCTGAGGGGCCCGGCAGGATGTCTCAATGGTCTAAAGCGCCTGCAGGCCGCTGCAGGGACTGCAGTTTGGTCCCCGGCACCAAATGCTGTGCCAGCCCTGCTCTTAAGGCAGGCTGAGCCAGCCATGAAAATAATAAACAAACAAACAAAAAGTTCTGAAACAAGAAAAAAAAATTTTTAAATAAATAAATAAATAAAAAGAGACCTGAGGATCACAGAACAGATTAGAAAATGGAGACACAACCTCAAACACACTCAGGCACTACATCTTTGACACTGGAAGATAGTCTCTTTAAGTGTTGGAAAAACTAGCCTAGGCTAAAAAAAGATCCATGCCCTTCACCATGCACAAGATTACAGTCAAAATGGGTCAAAAGATTTAAATATTAAAACTGAAACACTAACTCTTCTGGAGGAGAAAGTGAGTAGAAATATTAAAGACCCAGCGCATAGGCAGAGACCTCATAAACAAAAATCAAACTGCATGAGAAATACTTCAAAGAATAATTGGATCTCACTTTTATCAAAAGTTTTTGCATATCAAAAGAAATCACCAACAGAGTTAGTACAAAGACGGTGGTTAGATCCCTGGCACCACATGCTGCACCAGCCCTGTCTGCAGAGTGGGCTGTGCCAGCCAGAGTCCCAGCATAGTGGTGCATGCCTATAATCCCAGCACTGGGGAGGCTGAAAGCAGGAGGATCACCACAAGTCTGAGGTGCATAGTGAGATCCTGCAACAGCCAAATACATTTTTAAAAAGAGAGTGGTACAAATTAAAACAACACTGAGATACCATCTTATGCCAGAGAGAATGGCAGTCATCAAGAAATCAACTAATAAAAAATGTTGAGGAGCTGTGGGGAAAAAGGAACCCTTTTCCACTGTTGGTGGGAATGCAGGCTGGTACAACCATTATGGAAATCAGGATGGAGATACCTCAGAAAGCTAGCACTGGAGGTCCCATTCAGGACTTCCTAGGTATTTTTTCAAAAGAGCTGAAATCATCATACCACATCAGTACATGAGCACTCATGTTTATAGTGATTTGTCAAAGGTAAATCTTGGAAAAAACCTAAATGTCCATTAACTGAGGGATAGATAAAAAAGATATGGTATTTTTATACAAAGGACTATTACTCAACTATAAAAAGATAAATTCATTGCTTATGTAGATAAATGGATGCAAATAGAGACTGTACTGGTAAGTGAAATAAATCAGACCCACATGTGCAAACATCATATTGTACCATTGGTGTAAAAACCTGAAAGAGTAAATAGAATTTGAAAAGTACAACAGATACTGTGAAAAGGAAATAATTTGTTCAGTGGGAAATAAAAACTGGGATCAGAAAGAAGACAAAAGAAAGAAGGGGGAGGGAAATATATATATAATTTGGACAACTGTGAACTGTGCTGCCAATTCCTGCTTTTTTTTTTTTTTTTTTTTTTTTTTTTTTTTTTTTTTTTTTTTTTTTTTTTTTTTTTTTTTTTTTTTTTTTTTTTTTTTTTTTTTTTTTTTTTTTTTTTTTTTTTTTTTTTTTTTTTTTTTTTTT